>CM022953.1:47021611-47107525 GCA_012931725.1 Litsea cubeba
CCACACAAAGGACTCTCGCGAAGGAAAAATAGGACCAAACTGGGAAGGGCCGTACCTCATCACAGAAGTAGTAAGGCCAGGCACCTACAGAATCCAAAATTCTGACGGAAAAGTCTTACTCCATCCATGGAACGCGGAGCACTTGAAGAGGTACTTTCAGTAGCATTATATGGGAACTAGAGTAGTGAATGTGCAGGGCTCAAGTTGATTTTTTCTATTTTCAGTTGACATTGCAATGAGTAATGGATGAATAAAATATTCTACATTTTTGAAAAATATATTCTTGCATTTACATTCAAACAGTTAGGCCATCAACTGCCTTTCTAAAAAAAAAAAAGAAAAAGAAAAATGCAACAGTTAAAGCACCCTGACACTAATCACTCTCATCGCTATCTCCACCATCCTCGCCATCGTCCTCGGAATCGCCCTCAACATCGTCAGAACTCCCACTACCATCATCAGGCGCCTCAGTCGGCACGAAGCCTGAGAAATCAATATCTGGAAAGGCAACAGAGATCTTCCCTCGGAGCTCCTCATAGCCGTCAATAAAGGCATCAGCAATACCATCCTCTAAGTCCTGCTCAGCCTGAGAAGCTCTCTCATGTGTCGCTCTCATCTCTGTCTCCAAGGCTGCCTCTCTGAGCGAAGCCCTCTCGCGGGCCTTCACAAGCTCAGCCTCACTGAGCGAAGCCCCCTCGTGGGCCTTCAGAAG
Source organism: Litsea cubeba (assembly GCA_012931725.1). Taxonomy (NCBI): domain Eukaryota; kingdom Viridiplantae; phylum Streptophyta; class Magnoliopsida; order Laurales; family Lauraceae; genus Litsea; species Litsea cubeba. Next base: position 47,022,324 of record CM022953.1, read on the forward strand.
CTCACCCTCACTAAGCAAGACCCTCTCGCGGGCCTTTACAAGCTCAGCCTCTACCTCGATCGTCCTCTTCTGGGCCGCTAAAAGCTCGGTCTCGAACCTGGTCGCTCTCTCGCAAGCCGCCGTAAGATCAGCTTGGGAAGCCCTTCCAGCAGCTTCAAGGTCAGAAATCCGTCCTTGAGCAGCAGAGAGCTCCTTCCGCATACCCTCTTTTTTCCTGTTTCAGCCGACTGAGAGCTTGGGCCCTGGAAAACAAGACAACCGACGTAGTGGAAGCCTGAAACAATAAGAGACAAAGAAGAAATGAGAGAGCGTACATAAACATGAAGGTATGGAGAAGGGGAACGGTAAACTTTACCTGAACCAAACCCTCTAGGAATGAATCTATAACTCCATCTGAGCCCAAAGAATTAACCTGTGCAACCTGAGGACTCGACACAAATCTCCAGAGCCTTTCCCGGATTGTCGATGGACTACCGGGCATGGGGCCAGGCCGAGTGGATCCCCCTGAAGTTCCAGAGGGTGGGGGACACGAACCAGGTGCAGACGGTGTAGCTGGAGAAGAATGGTCCTTGAGTGGCAAGCGTGGCCAAAGGAGTCGCCGGTCGAAGAGACGCTTTACTGGTGGCCCCGCTGAAGAAGTAGATATGAGAGAGCTCGCCTTGAAAGTCAATGGTGGAGAATTCCCTTTTTAATCATCTCCCTCGCTATCTTGGAAGGAGGGGTATTTCTCCTAGAAAGGCGAGCTCCAATCGCCTCCTTGCTTATCACTGCAGAAGCACAAATATTGCTTAAAAAAAAGTTTGTTGGTCAAAGCAAAAGGAACTACCTTTTCTCTTGGAAGAGGAAGTCCCTGGAGAGGGTCCACCAGCCCTACTACTCTCTTTGGAGAGGAGATCGCCAAAATCTTTATTGGGATGATTTTTTATATCCTGCAGTTTCCGCTCCTGATCCGCAGAAAGCACGGGGGACTCTAAAGAAAACAAAGGAGAAGAAATGAGTGTATGGATGCTATAAAATTACAGGAAAGAGCAGTCAGTGAATACCTAATCTTTTGGCGTCAGCCCATCGTATGGGCACCAATGCTCGATCTGTCTCAGAGGCCCACTCTCCGCCAATGAAGAAGAAGCGTGAATTTCCAACTGTGGCAATTGGAACGTAGGCCTGTGATCAGCTTACCACCCCTGGGGGTAAGATAGTACCATCCCTATAGGGGGCTGGAGACTCGGTTAAGCTATAAGCGACATGGAACTCTACAGGGGAAGCATCCTCCCTATGTATCTGTCTCCATAATGCTAGAAAGCTGATGAGAACTCTCCACCCATTAGGTACTAACCGCCCCGGCGTCAGTGAGAAATAGTGGAGAATGCGGCAAACGGCTGAAGACAAGGGAAATCTCAGTCCTGCTTCAAGCATCTCCTCGTAGATGGCGATATCACCATATGAGACATCACAAGCCGGCTCGTCAGTTTCAGCCCGCCGACACATAACAGTGGGAGGAATGCGATAAGATACTGTGATCTTGAAAATGTCGTCATCAATGTGGAGTACGCTATAGATGGTACTCACTTTGGATCCGTCATCATCTACAACGACCTTCCCTTGATATCTTTTTCGGCGAGGACGCACCGTATCCCGAGCTGTTGAAGCGACTGCCACCTTGTTTCGCGCTGTCGAGACCAAGGCGACTGATCGTTAGCCCCAAGTTCTAGGCCGCGATTGTAGTAATAAATAACTCGGTGAAGTCCGAGGTCGATCCACAGGGAGTAATCACTTAAATAAACCTGTCCTATTTGAAAACTAGTACTAGCCTAATAATTCTATGCAAATCAAGTATCCTACTTGCATGAAATAATGAATTACAAGTCTGAAATATTAATTACAATTAGAAATAAAAATCTTAAGCTAAAAACTTAGTCTAATCTAATTACTGCATTCACCATAAGAGTTGTTAGAACAACCAATTTGTAGTGATTATTTAAATACCTAAAAATAAAAATAAAATAAATAAAATAAAATCAGAGAATAAAAAGATGGATTTTAATTCTAAAATAATGCAATAGCTACTTTGCAAAATGTCATCAATAAAAACCAAGACCACCGCACCAAGTGTGTACTGTCACTTACACACAAACATTCGATGTTGACCCATTGGTGAAAACCAAGACCTCATGAACTTGATTCATTAAAGAAAGCCCCATTACATGCAAATAGCCATTACAAGATTGTTTAAATTAAAATAATGTTCATCTAAACTTACCCTTAGACACCCGAAACACTAAACGGAGGAGAAGGACTCGCGGTCTAGAACGGCGATCCAACCGTCTCTCGTTTTGCGATCTGAAATCCAAGCAAGGGAAGATGATGAATGGCTGGTCCAATGATGGAGTGACGATAGCAACGGCAGCGGAGCGACGGCGTAAAAAATCCAAGTGGTGGTGTGCCTTTAAGAAGACCTTGGATGAAGTAGTGATGGAAGTAGGGAGAGATGGAGGAAAATAATGAAAAAGAAAGGGAGGATGGGTTGCTGGTCGTCCAAGAGGGATGGGGGAATGGAATTCTCGTCCAGCCCATATTGGGTCTTTTTATGGTTTTTTTGATAGCTTGGGTTGCAAGGTTTTGGTTTGGGTAAGGATTAGTATAGTGGGGTCCAATTTAGATTAGGATTAGGAGGGTTTTGAAAGAGTTTCAAGGGATTGGCCCACAATCCTAGTGAAAATAGGATTCTTCTTATCTCATGCAACTTCCTCTCTTGGGCCCACTTTGGCTAAGAATCAATTCAAATCTGAAATTTCAGATTTCAAACAAATCTTGAGATGCATGTGGTCCCCACCTATTTTGGACGTGTGTTTGCTTGCATAGAGTTGTTAGACGTATGAACCTTGGGATGGAGAGGCTTCAACGTGTGATAGCATATTGGGATAATTCTTGGGTTGCAAACTTCAAATCTTGAGGCCTATCTTTTTGGAGATAAGTTTAACAACTTAGTGCTAAAATCTTGCACTCTTCCAATTTGTTTCTAACTTGGATTGATTAGCAAGATCTTCTCTTAGATTGAATTTTTCATGGCTGGAAAATTAACTTGACATGGTCCCACCTTGGAGTTGAATTTTAATTTCATTCCAAGTTGCAAAGGAGGTGGGCCATGGTTGTGAGCATGCATCTCCTTAAATTGTTTGAGCTTGGACGTCCTCCATCTTGGCTTAAATAATTCCAAATCTGAGATTCAGATTTGTATTATCAATTGGAACACATGATGGGCCCCACTTGTGTGTGCAATCTTCTCTTGGATGTCATCTTTAATTCTTCAATCGATTTCTCTCTCTCGCGGGTCCCAATTTATGAAATTCTCTATAAAAAATAAAAATAAGGATTAAAGAATACTCTAATCATAAAGGTAGGGAATGATGCAATATGCGGGTCCACCCAATTTACACTAAATGGATGCTTAAAATGTCACCATTTTGTAAAAAAAAAAATTCTTTAATTAAATCAATGGTGCAAAGAAAATTCATCATTTTATGTGTGAACAAAAAGTTATGAGGAATTTTATGACTTCCAATGCCAAAAATATAGAAATTCATGATTGTATGTAAAAATGCAATTTTTCAATAAATTTTGACTTGAATTTGAATTTTGATGCTCAAAACATAAAATCACGATTTTCCTACTAAAACGGTGCATGATTTGAAGAATAAGTCTTTAATTATTCTAAAATGATGATGAAGTTATGCATTTTTAGAGACTTATCACACTCCCCAACCAGCATTTTGCTAGTCCCGAGCAAAATATGCGAACTATGATTGTGTTCTAGCCTAATATAATATAAACTAAATGCAAAGACAAAAAGGAAAACACCACTTTCGCTGGTACTCTCGGCTGCATTTAGCATATGCAGCAAGCCCTTAAACCCCTAGGTTACCCCTAGTGGACGAGTTGTGCCTCGTGAGGGTTTGCAGTGAATATGCCCACAAAATTCATTTACCTAAAAATAAAAGAAAGTCAACGGAAGGTTTTTCAAAAGACGATTGAGTCAAATCGGATGCCTTGAATCCTCGAATAATCAAGATTTCGGACTTTTCAAAATCTAGTTCACATTTTTCTTTTCAAAAAAACTATACCAAAACTTTGGGTGCCTTGTGCATGTCTATACATCAAATCAAAAATTTTTAATATTCTATGATAATGCCATGAAAACAGAATTCTTCCTCAGAATTTTCAACTTTCTTAGATTCGGGGAAAAAAATACAAGTCTCCTCTCAAGGCTACTATGACGGCTTTCGCACTACTGTTTTTTTAAAGGCCGCGAGATGTATCCCTTTTTTTTTTTTTTTTTTTTTTTTTTTTAAAGAACCACACATGTGACTGTGCAATGTCTAGGTCCCTTAAGCTTTCTAATTAACCCATGTAACGAGTGTTAGGCCAATGACTCCCAAAACAGATGTCTTTAGGGCACTAGGTATATAAATACCCCTATGGGCTTACTAGCTCGGGTTAAAAAGGCTACGAACCCAAACTAGTCACACAACTTTTTATTCTTTTCAAGAATTATAACTAAACAATTTTTTTTTAAACGGTCCCCAACAATAGGCAGCCCTTTTCAATTCACCCGAATTAATTCAATGGTTTTGGTTGGCCTAACCTTACCGATGAACCAGGAGAACTCATATGGCCAAATCTCATAAAGTCATTTCTCTATATATATATTTTTTTGAAAGAATTCTGATAATGACACTTAAATCTTTTTATCCAAGACTTTTGAAATGATGTACATGTGTTACTGTGAAAAACAAAGTTCGGTATTCTTTTTATCTTTTAGAAAATTGTGAACCTTCATTTTACTTCCTTTCAAAATTCTGAAATTCCAGATTTCTAGACATCTTCGAATCATCAAGTTCCTTTGGAAACCCTTCTTTTTTTTCTTTTTTTTTTTTTTTGAAAAAAAAGACTACACAAAAATGAGAAAAAAAAATGTCTAAAATTGGACAAGTGTGCTTGTTCCCACCCCCCAACCTAAACTAGACAACGTCCTCGATGTCATACATGAAATGCAAAATGGAATGTAACATGAGAGGAAAATATAGATGGAGAAAAATGGGTAGAAAGCACCTGGAGTAATGAAGCTTTCACGTAGAAACCTGTCCAATGTGAGACAAGAAACACAAAAAGAAAAAGAAAGAAAATATATGCGTAATATACAAGGGTATGGGTCACTGTCAGATCCAGTGCCCGTCAATCCTGATAGACAGGATCAATCAGAGGAATGTCATTTTCCTCTGGAGGAACAGTCTCCAAGAATGGTTTTAAACGTTGTCCATTAACTTTAAAAGAGGTACCATTCGATGGATCAATGAGGGTCACTGCCCCATATGGAAATACTTCTTGAACAATGTAGGGGCCTGTCCAACGAGATCTTAACTTTCCAGGGAAAAGATGAAGTCGAGAATTGTACAAGAGGACTTTTTGAGACGGATGGAATGACTTCCTTAATATCCGTTTATCATGAAAGGCCTTAGTCCTATCTTTGTAAATTCTTGAGTTCATATAAGCCTCATTTCTCAATTCTTCTAATTCATTTAGATCAAGGGCTCTTTTCTCCCCAGCCTTGTCTAAGTCAACGTTCAATTGTTTTATGGCCCAATAAGCTTTATGTTCCAGCTCCACTGGAAGGTGGCAAGCTTTCCCATATATAAGCCGGTATGGAGACATCCCAATTGGGGTCTTATACGCAGTTCTATAAGCCCACAAGGCATCATTTAGCCGTATTGACCAATCCTTACGATTTGGTTTTACCGTGGTCTCCAAAATTCGTTTGATTTCCCTATTTGAGACCTCAACCTGCCCACTTGTTTGAGGGTGATAGGGGGTAGCCACTTTATGTGTAACACCGTAATTTTTAAACAAACTCTCAATGATGCGGTTACAAAAGTGAGTGCCCCCATCACTAATGATGGCACGTGGAGTTCCGAAACGGGAAAAGATATTGTCCAAGATAAACTTTTTGACCGTTTTAGCATCATTATTCCTACATGGGACTGCTTCAATCCATTTGGACACATAATCAACTGCAACGAGGATATAATGAAAACCATAGCTCGATGGAAAAGGTCCCATAAAGTCTATACCCCAAATATCGAATAACTCGACTACCAAAATTGGGTTTAAAGGCATCATATTCCTTTTGGAAATGGAACCCAATTTTTGGCACCGCTCACATGTCTTACATAAATCATGTGCATCTTTAAATAAAGTGGGCCAGTAAAATCCAGATTGTAAAATTTTGTGAGCGGTCTTTTTAGCAGAAAAATGGCCACCACAAACATGCGAGTGGCAAAAGGATATAACACTATTGATTTCATGGTCAGGAATGCATCTCCTAATAATTTGGTCTGGGCAGTATTTAAAAAGGTATGGTTCATCCCAGAAAAACAGTTTCACCTCAGAGAAAAACTTGTTTTTATCTTGCTGCGTCCATTCTTTTGGAATTTCACCCGAAGCTAGATAATTAGCAATGTCAGCATACCATGGAGAATGAGAAAATGTGGCAAATAAATGCTCATCAGGGAAAGTGTCCTGGATTGGTAAGGGTTCTAAAGTTTTGGAAAGGACAAGCCTAGAAAGATGATCGGCCACCACGTTTTCTACTCCTTTCTTATCCTTGATTTCAATATCAAACTCTTGGAGTAGAAGGATCCATCTAATCAGTCTAGGCTTGGCATCTTTCTTAGAAAGAAGATACTTCAGCGCAGAATGGTCAGTAAATATCACAATTTTGGATCCAATTAAGTAGGAACGGAATTTATCCAGTGCATAGACCACAGCCAATAATTCTTTCTCTGTTGTTGAATAATTGATCTGTGCACTGTTTAAAGTCCTGCTAGCATAGTAAATCACAAATGGCTTTTTGTCTCTACGTTGCCCAAGAACTGCCCCAACCGCATAATCACTAGCATCGCACATGATTTCAAAGGGCAGGCTCCAATCTGGAGGTTGCATAATTGGAGCGGTCGTCAACATGTCCTTAAGCTTAGTAAAAGCCACTTGACATGCCTCTGTCCACTCAAATTCTGCTTCCTTTAGCAGAAGGTTGCATAATGGTCTAGAAATGACACTGAAACCTTTTATGAACCTTCTGTAGAATCCGGCATGCCCTAAGAAAGATCTTATATCTCTTACGGTTTTTGGGGTGGGCAAATTGGAAATTAAGTCTATTTTGGCTTTGTCCACTTCCAATCCTTTAGATGATACAATGTGGCCAAGGACAATCCCTTGTCGTACCATAAAATGACATTTTTCCCAATTAAGTACTAAGTTCTTTTCTTCACACCTAGAGAGGACCTTAGTTAAGTTGCTCAAACAATCTTGGAATGACTCTCCAAAAACTGAAAAATCGTCCATGAAGACTTCGAGAAAATGTTCCACCATATCGCTAAAAATACTCAGCATGCACCTTTGAAAGGTTGCCGGAGCATTGCACAGCCCAAAGGGCATCCGTCGGTAAGCAAAAGTGCCAAAGGGGCATGTGAAAGTTGTTTTCTCTTGGTCTTCCGGGGCGATTTCTATCTGATTGTACCCGGAATATCCATCTAAGAAACAATAATACTCGTGGCCAGCTACCCTTTCTAAAATCTGGTCCAAAAAGGGTAGGGGGAAATGATCCTTTCGTGTGACAACATTTAACTTCCTGTAGTCGATACAAACTCGCCAACCTGTGGGTACGCGGGTTGGGACGAGCTCATCATTAGCATTACGGACTACAGTGACGCCGGCCTTTTTAGGTACAACTTGGGTAGGGCTGACCCATTGGCTATCTGAAATTGGATAGATGATACCAACATCTAAAAGTTTCAAAACTTCAGCCCTAACCACTTCCTGCATGGTGGGGTTTAACCGGCGTTGCATCTGACGGGAGGGTTTCGCATTCTCCTCCAAATAGATATGATGCGTACACACGAGGGGATTAATTCCCTTAATGTCAGCCACGGTCCAAGCAATTGCACCCTTGTGCAGTTTGAGCACTTCTAAGAGTTGGACTTCTTGGTCCTTGTCAAGGTGTGCAGAAATGACTACAGGAAATGTTTCATTTTCTCCAAGGTATGCATATATCAGGTGAGAGGGCAAGGGTTTCAACTCAGGTTTGGGCGGCCTCACCTGAGATGGAAAAGACGGAGTACCAGTTGGTACCAGCTTTTCAAAAGAGGGTTTGCCTACAGTGTTGACCATTTCAACAGTGCTATCATGTGCTTCTTCACAGAGGGTCAGGTCCTCAATTGACTCAATGCAATTGGAGATCGATTTTTCAAAAGTTTCTGCTGTAAGAACACCGATCAAATCTACTTCTTCAAGGTCAATGTTATCATCCCGTGGTTGTTTGCAAAGGTCAAAAACATTTAACTCTAATGTCATGTTACCAAAAGATAGCGTCATTTTTCCATTCCGGCAATTGATCAGTGCATTGGATGTGGCTAAAAATGGTCTCCCCAAAATTACCGGAATCTGAGCATGAGGATCTACCACAGGATGAGTGTCTAGCACAATAAAGTCTACTGGAAAGTAGAACTTATCAACTTGCACAAGCACATCCTCTACTATCCCTCTCGGTCTTTTGATTGATCGATCTGCGAGCTGCAGAGTAACCTGGGTGGGTTTGAGTTCGCCCAGCCCCAATTTTACATAGACCGAGTAAGGTAGTAAGTTGACACTCGCCCCAAGATCAAGCAATGCTTGTTCAATTTGATAATTTCCAATAATGCATGATATTATGGGGCATCCTGGATCTTTGAATTTAGGGGGAGTGTCGTGCTTTAGAATTGCACTAGCTTGCTCAGTGAGAAATGCTTTCTTTTGTACATGTATCTTACGCTTCAACGTGCACAATTCCTTAAGAAACTTTGCGTAAGATGGGACTTGTTTGATTGCGTCTAACAGCGGGATGTTAATTTTGACCTCTTTAAGCACATCCAAGATTTCCTGGTTCTGTAAAGATGGCTTGGGAGGAGCTAATCGATTGGGAAAAGGCGGTAAGGGCTTGAATCCGGGAGGAACTGGGCTTTTCTCCTTGATAGGAGAAGCTTCCTTTTCTTTCCCTTCATGATCGGAGGATGCAGGTTGTTTATCTTTTTCCAGATCAGGCTTTTCAATCTCTTTACCACTACGTAGAGTAGTAACAGCTTGAACCTGCTCCTTGGAATTTGACGGACCACCTTGATGAACCTCATATTGCCCTTTTGGATTGGGCTGTGGTTGGGCTGGAAAAACCCCTTTATTTTGTGCTTCAATCAATTTGCAGAGGTTTTGCATGGTGTTCTGTAAATTCTCAAAGTTTCGATCTTGTTTCTTATTGATGGACTCTTGATTCATCATAAACTTAGCCACAAGTTCATCCCAAGGTGTCGTTTGAGTTGTAGGGGGTACCATTTGCTGTGTGTTTTGAGCATATGTACCAGAAGTACCCCCAAATTGATTTGACATTTGGTTGAAATTGGGCGGAGTAGCATTTGGGCCATTCCTCCAACTAAAGTTGGGGTGATTCCTCCAATTAGGGTTGTACGTGTTACCCAAAGAATGATTGAACTGCCGGTTGTATGTGTTAGTGGCATTTGCTTGCTCGTGAATCACTTCTTGGAAAGCAGGGAGTGTTGGACACTCTGAAGAAATGTGTGAATCACTAGCGCAAATGCCACAAACTATAGCAGGTTCCTTATTCTTCACAAATTTCAAGGACTCAACTTCTCTTGTAAGATAGGCAATTTTTGCTTGAATATCATCCTTTTCTTTTAATACATATAACCCCCCTCCTTTGGCCTGATTCGATTGCTTTACGGGGTCTATACCTTCAGATGTGTCCCAATTTTGTGCACTATCTGCCAAAAACTGAAGGTAGGTCCATGCTTGATTTGGGTTCTTCGCCATGAACTCCCCATTGCACATCATCTCCACGAATTGACGTGTTTCAGGACTAAGTCCATCATAGAAGTGACCAATTGTATTGTGCAATTCAAATCCGTGGTGGGGACATGCAAGGAGTAGCTCATTAAATCGTTCCCAACACCTATAATAAGACTCCTTGTCTTTTTGTTTAAAATTCATAATATTTCTCCGTAAGGTGTTGGTCTTATGTAATGGGAAAAATTTCTTCAAAAATTCCCGGACCATGTCGGACCATAGAGCAATCGAATTGGGCTGTAAGGAGTGAAGCCATGCCTTGGCCTTTTCTTTGAGGGAAAATGGAAATAAACGAAATTTGATAAGGTCTTCCCTCACATTATTGAAGTGTAGTGTTGCACACACTTCTTCAAACTCTTTTATGTGCAAATATGCACTTTCTGATTCAAGACCATGAAATTTGGGAAGAAGTTGGATTACTCCCGGTTTGATATCAAATTGACCCGCACCTGCAGGTATAACCATGCACGACGGTGTGGCTTGTCGTGTAGGGTGAAGGTAATCACGTAGACTCCTAAGAGGTTGATTCACCTCCCCATTATTATTGGGTCCATTCCCATTACCATTCCCATTTTCGTTTTCATTCCCAATTTCTTCATTATCACTATGCTCATCAGCCATATTGGAAATCCTTAGAGAACCAGGAGATCTAGATTCGTAGAATTCAATCAATCTCTTGACAGGTGATTCCTTCCTTTCTAACCGATTTGAGGTGTCCCTCTGCCAAGAAGATGGGGGTCTTTCTTTCTTTTTTGGAATTTTGAAAAATTTTTTTTTATAAAGAAACCTAGAAAGAAAAACTACCTAAGTCCATTTTTAAATTTAAAAGAAGATTCTCAAATTCTTGCAAGTACTAATCTTAGAGAGTTTAATATCTCTAGGGAAAGTTCCCAAACTCAAGTCTATGAAACTGGCCCGACCAGGTAAGCCCCCAGATCGATGGTGGGGTCGCGATGCGTTGCAAGGGTCCCGCTTAAAAACCACCTTCTAGAACAAGAGACTTGTCTCCCTTATCTAATGGGACAAGACTTGCCTAGACATCGAACCAATCAAGAAAGGCAGTTTGTTCGACTTTCCAAAGAAATAACTAACCTTCTTAAAAAAAATTCCAGCAAGTTTTTAAGAGTCCTTTAAAATTTAAAAACAACTAAAACAACTGAGTTTCCAATGAAAGTTCTGAAATTTTCAGATTTTGGCAAGTTTTGTGGCCAAAAAGCCGAATTTGCGCTATCTAAGACTTGCCTTTGTGAGGAAAAGTTCCAGAATTTTTTTGGAAACTATAAAAACCTAAAAATATGAAAAAAAACTAAATTTAACACACCTTAATTAATCCTAACCATAAAATAAAAAAATTGACCTAAACTAGTCCAAATTAGAACAAGTAAACTAGGCAATTTTCCGAAATTGATGTGATTTTCTCAAAAATCAGAAAAAATAATTTTTCAGATCTGAAATAGTTCCAATTTTAACAAAAACCAGAGATTAAAAATCCACTTTTTAATGCAATAGGGCTGGTCCAAACATTCCATGCATGCTACCCTTAGATCTAGAATGATTGCGGAATAGTAAAGGCACACCCATAAAGCAATTAAAAAGATAGGTTGGGAAAAATACCTCGAGCGAAGAAAAAAAACTCCCCGGCAACGGCGCCAAAAACTTGATCGTTAGCCCCAAGTGCAAGGCCGCGATTGTAGTAATAAATAACTCGGTGAAGTCCGAGGTCGATCCACAGGGAGTAATCACTTAAATAAACCTGTCCTATTTGAAAACTAGTACTAGCCTAATAATTCTATGCAAATCAAGTATCCTACTTGCATGAAATAATGAATTACAAGTCTGAAATATTAATTACAATTAGAAATAAAAATCTTAAGCTAAAAACTTAGTCTAATCTAATTACTGCATTCACCATAAGAGTTGTTAGAACAACCAATTTGTAGTGATTATTTAAATACCTAAAAATAAAAATAAAATAAATAAAATAAAATCAGAGAATAAAAAGATGGATTTTAATTCTAAAATAATGCAATAGCTACTTTGCAAAATGTCATCAATAAAAACCAAGACCACCGCACCAAGTGTGTACTGTCACTTACACACAAACATTCGATGTTGACCCATTGGTGAAAACCAAGACCTCATGAACTTGATTCATTAAAGAAAGCCCCATTACATGCAAATAGCCATTACAAGATTGTTTAAATTAAAATAATGTTCATCTAAACTTACCCTTAGACACCCGAAACACTAAACGGAGGAGAAGGACTCGCGGTCTAGAACGGCGATCCAACCGTCTCTCGTTTTGCGATCTGAAATCCAAGCAAGGGAAGATGATGAATGGCTGGTCCAATGATGGAGTGACGATAGCAACGGCAGCGGAGCGACGGCGTAAAAAATCCAAGTGGTGGTGTGCCTTTAAGAAGACCTTGGATGAAGTAGTGATGGAAGTAGGGAGAGATGGAGGAAAATAATGAAAAAGAAAGGGAGGATGGGTTGCTGGTCGTCCAAGAGGGATGGGGGAATGGAATTCTCGTCCAGCCCATATTGGGTCTTTTTATGGTTTTTTTGATAGCTTGGGTTGCAAGGTTTTGGTTTGGGTAAGGATTAGTATAGTGGGGTCCAATTTAGATTAGGATTAGGAGGGTTTTGAAAGAGTTTCAAGGGATTGGCCCACAATCCTAGTGAAAATAGGATTCTTCTTATCTCATGCAACTTCCTCTCTTGGGCCCACTTTGGCTAAGAATCAATTCAAATCTGAAATTTCAGATTTCAAACAAATCTTGAGATGCATGTGGTCCCCACCTATTTTGGACGTGTGTTTGCTTGCATAGAGTTGTTAGACGTATGAACCTTGGGATGGAGAGGCTTCAACGTGTGATAGCATATTGGGATAATTCTTGGGTTGCAAACTTCAAATCTTGAGGCCTATCTTTTTGGAGATAAGTTTAACAACTTAGTGCTAAAATCTTGCACTCTTCCAATTTGTTTCTAACTTGGATTGATTAGCAAGATCTTCTCTTAGATTGAATTTTTCATGGCTGGAAAATTAACTTGACATGGTCCCACCTTGGAGTTGAATTTTAATTTCATTCCAAGTTGCAAAGGAGGTGGGCCATGGTTGTGAGCATGCATCTCCTTAAATTGTTTGAGCTTGGACGTCCTCCATCTTGGCTTAAATAATTCCAAATCTGAGATTCAGATTTGTATTATCAATTGGAACACATGATGGGCCCCACTTGTGTGTGCAATCTTCTCTTGGATGTCATCTTTAATTCTTCAATCGATTTCTCTCTCTCGCGGGTCCCAATTTATGAAATTCTCTATAAAAAATAAAAATAAGGATTAAAGAATACTCTAATCATAAAGGTAGGGAATGATGCAATATGCGGGTCCACCCAATTTACACTAAATGGATGCTTAAAATGTCACCATTTTGTAAAAAAAAAATTCTTTAATTAAATCAATGGTGCAAAGAAAATTCATCATTTTATGTGTGAACAAAAAGTTATGAGGAATTTTATGACTTCCAATGCCAAAAATATAGAAATTCATGATTGTATGTAAAAATGCAATTTTTCAATAAATTTTGACTTGAATTTGAATTTTGATGCTCAAAACATAAAATCACGATTTTCCTACTAAAACGGTGCATGATTTGAAGAATAAGTCTTTAATTATTCTAAAATGATGATGAAGTTATGCATTTTTAGAGACTTATCAGCGACGCCCAATCTTGATCCTCCTTCGCCCGCGTTGCCGCCTGCAGCACCGCGGCGCCCGCAGCCTGGCGGGCGCCCACCGCTGCACCTTATCCCTTGACGCCGCCCGACCTGCCTCCTACCTCGGCATCATCGCCCAACGGCTGCCGGCGCCCACCTCCTCCTCGCCTCGCCTAGCGCCCACCTTCTCCTCGCCTCGCCCAGCGCCCACCTTCTCCTCGCCTCGCCCATAGCCCACCTCCTCCTCGCCTCGCCCATCGCCCAACGCAGGGGCGCCCGCAGCCAGGCGGGCGCCCACCTCCTCCTCGCCTCGCCCACTGGGAAGCGCAGGGTCGCCCATCTCGCGGGCGACCACCTGGTCCTCGCCCATCGCGGGCGACCACCCACCAGGTCCTCGCCCATCGCCTAGTAGCGCAGGCCCTCCTCCTCCTCACCCATCGCAGGATCGCCGAAGGCGCCAGTGCCAACGCCTACCCTGCCGCCTGTCACCATCTTCTTCTCTCCCAATGGTTTTTCTGCAGAGGCTAGTTTCTTTCTTTTGAAGAAATAATGATCTAGGGCTTATTTTATAGCCTGAGTTTTCAAAGAAGTGTAACCCAAGCCGGGAGGACTCTCCGATATACATATCTAAAGGAACTAACAGGGTTAAAATCGGGAAAAAGAAAAATTTTGTAGGGAGACGAGATTGGAATTTACCAATGCCCCCTTTCAAAAAATTATTTGAGCACGGGGCATTGAGGGGCAAATGATGAGTCAGACCCAAGATCCGATTCGTGATGGTGAGTCGGGTCCAATGATCCGATCCAAGCCCAAATGACCCATTCCAGGATGATAGGTCAGGCCAAAGAACTCGATCCATCAGTTCTGTTGAGATCCGATTCCATCCGCTGAAGCCCAGATGCTAGCCCATGAAGAGACCGGGTCAGGGCAGCCACGTTGCTTTGGAAACGGTTCCGCTCCTACCAGGTCCTGCGGAGAGATATCTCACCTGCCTCGTCTAGCGCGAAGGCAGTTCCTCACCTGCCTCGTCCAGCGCGAGGGCAGTTCGAGGGTTCCAAGGGCGAACGTTGTAGCTCGTATTAAGGTAGACTATAAATCAAGAGCCCCACCAGCACTTGGGGGCATCTAAGATCTTCCCATTCACTTCGACTCTTGTATTCCTCTAGTTTGTAACCCGAAATCATTGAGGAAGTAAAACACCACAGGCAATCTCCTTTCAGCAGTGGACGTAGATCATTTTGACCGAACCACTATAATCCTTTCTCTCTCTTCTTTGATTATTGCATTTACTGCATTTATCATCTGACCGGTGGTGTCCGAAACCCTATTTTTGGTATCATCAGAATATATGGTTTTAAGCCATAAGTGGTTAAAAACAAACAAATTAAAGGTGGATTTTAAAAAATAAGCATCAAATTACATTTTCTTTTGGAAAAGTTGCATCAAAAGAAGATACACAATGAATATCCAATCGTTACCCAAGTAACTCAATACATTAGAAAATAACGATGCTATCTATATCTCTACCATGCATATATTCTTTATCCCTCACCCTCTTGTCCTTCAACCTTGGGCCCTTAGTAATCTTTTGGTACCCCCTTTGTAATCTTTTAGTAGAGTTACTTTCTCCTTGAACTCCTGCCCATTCGATTCCTATCTCTAAATTATCTCACTGCACGCACCGAACTTTAGTAGAAACTTACAGGTCTTCTTTCATATCTATATATATGATAATAATACGATGTCCCATCAGTTCTAACCAAAGAAGTAGGAACATTTCCAAAATTGAATTGAATTGAGATAGAAGATAAGGAGAAGAAAGGGGCATCAACGATCACCAAAAGGTCACAAGTCACGGCACGTTCTCTTGTCAATTGCCCAGATCCTCAAAAACACCCTCTGCATTGAGGTTGGCTTGGTGAATGAATTGACCCTGACAAGTGAACGTTTTTGGAAGGGAGACCCAACCAACCATAAACAGTTTTCATTCCCTCATAAACAGAGAAGAATAAACGTTCTTTTCTTCTTGCAATCTCTTTTGATATATCCTTTTACTTGTAGGTAATGTAGATGCTCCAGCCAGGCAACTACTGGGCAAGTGAGACCTCTTTCAATGATTCATTCAATTACAAGCCCCCTTAAAATTAAGACTCCGAATCGCTTTCCTCAGAAGAGGGATTTCATTTCTATCTATGCGCACCTATTCTGGTCCGGAAAATAAGGATTCTGAAAAGGTCAGTAGTAGTCCTGGACAAACAAGCCCAGCCCGACTAGCTCAAAATTAGCGGCTGATGCACAGACAAGCCCTGCCCAACCAGGCTTGAAATGAGTTCCACTGACCCCTCTTCTCACAAAATTGCCAATTAATGGGCTGCATTATAGGCCTACTGTGTGGGGGCAGGAGTTGGACATTTTCATGGCTCTAGTTTGAGACAAGGCTTCAATGATTTGCCAAAACTGTATCTTTTTTGGGTCTATAATTCATGTATTCCCTACCAGGATTGACTTTGGGGCCAAAATGTAAACTGGCCCGAATCTATAAACTTGGGTTCAGGCCAAGAGGGCCCATCAGGCCATCACACATTTCCCAGGGGCCAGGGGGCTATTATATAGTGAAGTTTTATCTAAATCTTGCATTCATCCCATGCACTCTTCTCCATCGACAGTGGAGCGAGCCCTCGGTTTGTCAGGATTCGTGTGGAGACTTTCTTTGCAAATGCAAAATGAAATGAGATGAGGACATCTTCCTCACCTGCTGCTGCTCCTGCTCTTGCGAAATCGTAGGCACCCAAAATATCGGGATATTTGACTACGAATCTCAACTTATCGCAATGAACCACCTTTGCATTAATTGTTTTTTCAATTTCTCTGATATTCTGAAAATGCCGCGATATCATCGAGAAATTAGCAGCTTTTATTATCACGACATTTTGATAGTACCGGAGAAAATGAGGTCTCGCCGTGCGCAATGAAAACCAAGCAAGCAGTAAAACTGTCAAAATTAGGATAAAACCATGAACGTGAAAACAGTAAGACCCCAAAATGCCCCGGATGAAAAGTCGAAATTCAAATCTCCTGAGCCCCTTCTATCAACACAAACCTAACCAGCATCCATCCATCCATCTATCCACAACCTTACAGACTGAGACAAGCAGGAAAGGAAAGAAGTGAAACAATAAAGCTTCTGCAAAATAAGACACACTAACTGAGTCCTATTGTAATTTGTTTGTAAACATTTATTCTCCCTCTTTCAATATTAGTCTGAACAAAGGCACATACATGCAAATCCCAACCCCAAACAGATTAGCTTTTGCAAAGACACACTAACTGAATCCCATTGTCATTTGTTTGTAAACATTCCTTCTCCCCCTTTCAATAATAATCAGAACAAAGCACATATATCCCAAACAGAATAGAGTAAAACCCACGACCCATCTTTCTTTTAGAGAAGTCAACAAAACCAGAATCAAAGAAATAGGAAAAAAAAAAGAATAAAGATGAATGATCGAAGAGAAGTCAGGTAATTACTTCTTTTTGTATTCAACAAACTGATCTAGCTAGAACATTTCAACAGCCAGTAATTCCATGTTAGGATAAAATCACTCCAACTCCAACCCCAACGGGCCCAACAAATAAAATTCTTCAAAGGAAAAGTTACTACTAATTAATGTGAACAATTCCTCAGTCTAAATTGCATTCCCCATATCCCTATTCTTAACATAGGAAAGAGAATCAATACAGACATGGATACATCCATCATCAATTGAGAGAGAGAGAGAGAGGGAGGGAAATATACTACACAAAGAAGGGAGAGAGGAGATGGAAGACATAAGACATTTCTGGGTATTTTAAGTTTAGGGCATGAAGAGCTTATTCCCACATTTGCAGCGCCATGCTTCCGGGTAATACTCTAGAGGCATTTTCTGGCCAGGTTGAATCGGCACGTGTACAGGCTTACAAGGCCAGCACCTGCCGCACTTGGATCGGCACGTGGGAGGAGACGATCCCAGTCCCCCGAGTCGCCTCCGACTCAGCCTCATCACCTGCTGCTTCTGCAGAGACTCCGACACAGTCGCCTTCTTCATCACCCCTTGTCTCTTCTCACCTGCACCCACTAACTCTCTACCTGAAAAGATAAAATCTTTCATTATCTGTACGTAATCTTCTTCTTCACTATTAATGTTAAACAGAACAGCTAATAAAACAACCATAAAAACAAGAAAATTAGAGAGAGAAGAAAATAAAAGTACCATAGGCAAGATGAGCAGAAAGAGGCATAGTAGAGGAAGCCTCAGTGAAGAAGAAGAAGAAGAAGAAGAAGAAGAAGATGAAGAATAGAGCTATTGCAGTCGCAGGTGTAGAATGGCGATGTTGGTTGTTGGGGTGAAGAAAGTGGCGTATTACACCCATGGCGCAGGAAAAGCCTGCCCACGTTAGTTATAGACAGGCCTCAGCTGGTATTATTGCAATGGATCGAGTTGCAGGAGAGAGAGAAAAAGAAAAAGGAAGGAACGACGTCTTAGCGACCGGGAGATTGAAGGAAGAAAGGGGCAGGACTCAGGAGGAGGCGACTGCCGAGTCTTCCAAAATCCAAACTCCAATCTTGAAAATAATAATAATAAAAATAATAATAATAATTACTATTATTATGATTGTTATCTAGAAGAAAACGCCCCTGTTGATGATGATGTATTACTGCATTGCCATTTTAGGGCTGGATGTTGATTTGTCCGTGACAGATTGACAAATAGAGAAGTGTCTTTGTAGCAATTGCAAGGCTACACACACAAAGGACACAGCTCTCTCTACTCCGTCAGTACTCACCCATCTGTCACGCACACGCACGTGAACCTACTGCGGGCTTTCTGCTGCAAACTGCTGCTTTGAAAAATATGGCTGACACTGTGACAAAGTAGCACACCACTTGGGTGCATTGGTTCGCTCCTTTTATGGAAACCAGGATCATCATCAAATGGCTCTATTTCTCAGATATTCCAAGTTGACAAAATGCTATTAATTTGAAAATAATAATAATAAATATTACTCGGATTTGTTTCCTATGAGAAGATTAGTTTCTTCAGGAACACATTTTTCAACTATAATTTCTGACGATTTCTTAGTCCAATCATACGATTTTGTGCTATGCCGATTTCTATTTTTATCATGAGATCAAGAGGAGTTCATTATACCTACTCCTCTTATAGAAAAAAAAAAAAAAACTCCTAATTTAAAACAAAACTTAATTCATTTTATTCCTTTTTTATTGGAAAATTTTATAGCATCTAATCTAACCACAAAAGGGTGTGCTATGTGGAATATCAGAAAAATCTTCCTCTTTATCAAAAATTCATCTCATTGATAGTACAAATGCACTCTCAATGTTATGGGTATATACTACAAGAAAGTTGGCTTGCAGTGGTGACTTTTTTTAGCTGTGATTTAGTTTTTGCGACAAGAAACTCACCTTTAGTGGTAAAAATTTAATGTCACCACTAAAGGTATAATAGTGGCTACATTTAGTGGTAATTCATATGTCGCGGCTAAAGTTTGCCACTAATTCCACGGTGGAGTTTTTTTGGCACCACCTAATTTTGGAGGAAAAGAGATCTAGTGACAAGTTATGATTTTCGCCACTAACGGTCTAGGAATTTAGTGGCAACTTTTTATTTCGTTGCTAATTGCTTACGTGTCTTGCTTTAGCTGCCTTTTTTTTTTTTTTTTTTTTTACCATTATATGTGTCACCTTTTGCAGCAACTTTATATTGCCGCTAAAGATTTACCTCAAGAAGGTTGCCTTTTAATAAGTGGCGACATTTTACTCACAATTTAATTTTTGCAACTAAAAGGTCATATTTAGTGGCAAAATTTGATGTTTCCACTAATGATATTACAGTGGCCACATTTAGTGGCAACTCATACGTCGCAGGTAAAGTTCATTTTGGAGGGAAAAAGATTTAGTGGCGAGTTTTAACTTTTCACCACTAATGGTATAGGAATTAGTGTCGATTTTTTTTATTTCCGTCGCTAATTGCCTGGTGGTTTTACTTTTAGCCCTTTTCCCTCCTTTATACACACATACCACACCCCACCCGTGAGTTGGTATAAAGCCCAAATTTGACACTCATCCAACCTTTACTCACCGTTGGGTTGAAATCACAATAAAGTAATGCCTCTAAAAACCATCAAACTTTGCAGACATTGATCAAAGGATTATGATAATTTAATGGAGTTAAAAAAAATTACATAGGTAGATCTCATAAGCATGAGGGCGACACCAGCATGAGGTCGTGAAATGCGGTCGAGACCAGCATGAGGCCGAAACCAGCGTGAGGCGGAGACCAACACATGGACGGACCAGCATGAAGTCGTGAAATGCGGTCGAGACCAGCATGAAGCCGAAACCAGCGTGAGGCGGAAGCCAACACTGTTGACACCAAAAATGTCACTTTGCCTCATCAAGATCCGAAGAGCTACATGAAGTTGCAACCTGCCATAAATAGGCAATGCTGCTTCCAAAAATAAAATCTTGTCAGAATCAAACAAAAACTGCAAGATTCTTCCAGACAGCCAAAAGAGGAGTACACAAGAAGTTTCAAGCCATTTCAAGATCATTTGGCCTAACTTCGCTTCTCCGACAGCCAAATCAAGCCTCTCGGCGGTAAAGCTCTCCGGGACCATGATTTCCAAGACAGAACCTATGGATCATCTTAAAATGACTCCAATAGGTTCCCTGTCAAATTTCAAGTCAATCGGACATCGGTTGACCGCACATCAAACCGCGACATCTTCATCGCGACAAAAAGCAAGTCTGCAGGTGATAGGACCCCAAACGGCTTCGAAACTCAAACAAAAGCCTATGGTTGGTCTTATTTATTGCTCAGGAGGCTTCACACCAAATTTCAGGTCATTCCGACATCGTTTGACCCAGTTTCAGCTTCTGACAGGAAATCGGCAACTCTGCGCGACAAAGTCTTCGGCTTTCTCAGGAAATTGGAAACTTTGCAAAATAAAATGCAAGGATTCTCATCAGGTTTCCTACAAAGAAATCAGGCCAATAAATGGTCAAAATGTCAAGGAAAAGTACAGAAGAAAAAAGAATAAAAAAAGAGCAAAAACGGACGCAAAACGGGACCAAAAAGGGGAAAAACCCCCCCAGGGTCGCAGGCCCCTGCGACCCTGGCCCAAGGTCGCAGGCCCCTGCGACCCTGGGCCAGGGTCGCCGGCGACCATGGACCCCGGGGTCGCCGGGAAAGCCCCGGAAACCCCGGTTTTCGCCGTTTTTTCGCGATTCGAGGAGCCCAGCCTCTGGTACTTTCCAAAATTCATGCTTTTGAGACACCAAGTCCTCTGATATCCGTCCAAAACACGGGTTTAAACATCAAGAGTATCGAAGACAGTATTGATCGCCACCCGGTCAACCAAAAAAGTGTGCTTTCCACCCGACCGATCGAGAAATCGACAGGACAGATGGCACCGACCCGCTGTTGGCAACAAACATCTGAAATTACATGATCATCTGATGTCGATCTACATGAAGATCCATCGATGATCATCAACAGAAGAATCTCAAAAGACGTGGCACGGCCCGCGACTCTTCAGCTGCTCGGCGACCACTTAATGCGATTAATTGACTAGCTTTATTACAGTCATTAATCCATTTCTTTGGACGGCCCAATCAGAAGCAAGCATTCGGGAGTTACAAGTCAAGAAATTCATGGCATTTAACCCATGAAACTCCTCCCATCATGGCGATTAAAGGCGATTAAATGCCCTCAATCTCCTCCGGCCAATCAGAAGCCAAGAAAAAGGAGTTACAAAATAAACAATTCAATTTTGTAACTCCTCCCATTATGCGGCTTAATGACATTAAAAGCCCATAAACTCTCCTAAATGGCTACCAAGAGCCTATAAATAGGAGAGCACTCCAAAGGAATCCAGATCGAAAAAAACACACAACAAACATCAGACAGCAGTCAGAAATCCAGAGAAAAGAAAAAGAGAGAAAACTCTGCGGAAGTTCTACACCGGCCACCACAACAAGGTGATAAAAGTCCCTTGGGGGGTACCCCCCCCCCCAAGGTCCTTGCCTTCTCCTCCTGCCTCCAATGGCTTAGATATGGCTTTTCAGCCCGTCTACTCGGTTTTTTATTGGACATAGGACCTTCCTTTGGTCTTTGTCTTCTAAAAACCCGAGGTTATAGCCAAGCCAAGCGAATCAAATAGCATCCTCTGTTCTCATCTGCATGGATGATGGCGAAGCCCACATATGGCTTGCGACCGTCAATCTAAACGAGTCCCCCACAATCTCCTGAGAAGTTAGATCCTCCTTTTCTTGCTTTTCATTGTAGTTTGTATTTTTTTAAAAGAGACAAAAATCACAATTCTTGTCTTTCATTATTGATAAGGGTTGTAAATCGGCTATAAACGCCAAAATCGGCTATAAACGCCAAAATCGGCTATAAACGCCAAAAATCGGCTATAAATGCCAAAAAAATCGCCTTTCACGGCAAATCAAGAAAATGTCTCTTTTCTTAAATATATGTGCAATGGAAAACTTGAAAGAAGTTGATTTCCTTTTTACTTGCGAAGGTTGATCTCCGGATCACCATTTGCAATTCCAAGTAAAATAGAAAATCTGGCACACCCACAAAAAAAAAAGAAATGTTGATGCACGCCCCTGCCCCCCGGTTACGAAAGGGTCGGACCCGACGGACTCCCACGTCCGCCGACCTCGGTAGAACCAAGCAGGAGCGCGGTCCATCAAGCTGGCATCACCCGGTGGGACTCGTTTATTTGAGAACACGATGCTAGAAATGAAATATTTGCATATCATATATTTTGCTCTATGCTTATATTTCTTTTCTCGATTCCTTGGCTACTTTATAATTGGTGGCCTATGTTGAATTCTGCAAAAAAAAATGAGATGAGATTTTTTGTTTGGAAATTTCTAATTCTTTGAATTTATTTCCATTCTTTCTCTTTTCAAAAAAAAAAAATTTAAAAAAAAAAAAAAATCAGATTTGTCATTTTGGATTCAAAATTGAGAAACCTTGATCCGTTCCTATCGTTCATCGCGCTTGCAGAAATGTTGAGCCTGTTCGACTAAGGTTTTGGGCCATGGTTTCTCTTCGATGAGTTCATTAAAAAATCAAAAAAAAAATATATATATATATAAAAAAAAAATTTTAGATTTCTCAATTTGGATTCAAAATTGAGAAACCTTGATCCGTTCCTATCGTTCATCGCGCTTGCAGAAATGTTGAGCCTGTTCGACTAAGGTTTTGGGCCATGGTTTCTCTTCGATGAGTTCATCAAAAAGAAAAAAAAAAATATATATATATATATAAAAAAAAATTTTAGATTTCTCAATTTGGATTCAAAATTGAGAAACCTTGATCCGTTCCTATCGTTCATCGCGCTTGCAGAAATGTTGAGCCTGTTCGACTAAGGTTTTGGGCCATGGTTTCTCTTCGATGAGTTCATCAAAAAAAAAAAAAAAAAATATATATATATATATATATAAAAAAAAATTTTAGATTTCTCAATTTGGATTCAAAATTGAGAAACCTGATCCGTTCCTATCGTTCATCGCGCTTGCAGAAATGTTGAGCCTGTTCGATTAAGGTTTTGGGCCATGATTTCTCTTCGATGAGTTCATCAAAAAGAAAAAAAAATATATATATATATATATAAAAAAAATTTTTAGATTTCTCAATTTGGATTCAAAATTGAGAAACCTTGATCCGTTCCTATCGTTCATCGCGCTTGCAGAAATGTTGAGCCTGTTCGACTAAGGTTTTGGGCCATGGTTTCTCTTCGATGAGTTCATCAAAAAATATATATATATATATAAAAAAAAAAAATTTTAAATTTCTCAATTTGGATTCAAAATTGAGAAACCTTGATCTGTTCCTATCGTTCATCGCGCTTGCAGAAATGTTGAGCCTGTTCGACTAAGGTTTTGGGCCATGGTTTCTCTTCGATGAATTCATAAAAATAAAAATAAAATAAAAAAATATATATAAAAAAAAAGACATAGACCACTAAGGTTAAACCAACTGTGTTCTTTGATCATGGTTGATTCAAAGAAAAGCCTTGTCCAGAGTGTGGAGACAGCTTGACTGTTCTAGGCAAGGGTCCTCCAAACGGGTTCATTAAGTAATCCTACCCTTACCTGGGGGCAATTCTATCAATCAAGATTTCATAAGACCGGGTTAGGAGGCCTATGTGTACTCTCTCGTCTTTTAAAATAAAAAAAAATATAAAAATTTTAAAATAAAAATTAAAAAAAAAAAAAATCTTCAAAAAAAAAAAATCTTCAAAAAAAAAAAAAACTACAAAAAAAAAAAAAAAACTTCCGTCATCTTGGGTTTAGATTGGAGAAATCTTGGTCTTCTTCTTTCTGAGCACTGGCGCTCGCGGAAATCGCTGAGCCCGTGTTCAGATTGGAGTGCCTTTTGCTCTCTTTGATGAACCCGATATTGGCCTTTCAAAAGAAAACTTGTCATTTTTAGATTCAGATCCGAGAAATCATGGTTCATTTCTTTCTGAGCACTGGCGCTCGCGGAAATCGCTGAGCCCGTGTTCAGATTGGAATACCATCTGCTCTCTTTGATGAATCCAATCTTGACCTTTCAAAACAGAGAATCTCATCTCATAGATGCGGTCTCAAAACATTTGTGTCTAGCGGTACTAGTACGCCCTTTCAGGGTCTACTGTATTGCGACCGGCACATCTGTAACTCCAACTTATATTCTTCTTACCTCGAGCAAGCTCTGCTTCTCGATAAGTCGAATTTAAGTTCACAATTGCTTCTAGCAGTCACTGGGATGCCCATTCCGGGCTTACCATACCTGCGATTAGAACAATTGTACCCTCTATGGCATTTTGCCTTCCTCATATTGCTTGGGTCATCTACCTCGAGCAATTTGAAAAGACGAAACCATAGAACTTCCCATTTATGATCATTATATTCTTGTGATTACTAATGGATGTGGTCTTGTTTCAGAAATTTTCGAAAAACTAACAATGGCAGCTTCACTAACCATTACTTTCGACGAAAGCAAGCACCAACTCATGCTTCAACAGAAGCAAACCACGCGCACCTACAAGCGCCCCATCAGCTGCCGAAGTGTCAACTCCCTCGGCAACTCTGTGAACTCCGGGTCGACCTCGACTCCCCGGACTATCGTCTTCGGGACGCTGGGACCATTCCCACTTCCTGAGGAACAAGCTGCTCCCTCCAAGAAGCAGAAACTCGCCTCTCAACGTGTCACTACCGTGACACCAAAGGCGAGCACAAGAAGGCCTGAAGCCCGTGGCAGCCCCACGAAGCCTCAACCTGCAAACAACCAGGTCTACCCCAAGACTTGGTCCCCAAGACCTTCACCAAAACAAAGAAGGTCCCAGGCATCCACTAAGCCAGCATTCCTGGCCCCACTCAAGGAGAACCAGTTCTATCCTCTTGCTTACATGAAAGAGGACAGACCCATCTCCAACCTGACTTCCAAGTCATCCCAGCATGAGCCGGCTTGTTCCTACAAGCCCAAAATCAAGTCATGCATCACAAGGCCTCCACAAGCACCTGCTAAGGCCTACAAATCTGCAGTTCGACCCTTCATATCTACAGGGGCCGAACTTCAAAAATTCAAAGCTTCGCTGCAACAGGCGAAGGATAGGGTTCGCATCCTGTCCTTGCCCAGCTACAGAGAAGACAGGCTCGGCTGCTGCGCCCGAGGGAGCACATCCTTCATCGTAAAAGCCCAGTCAGAGCTGACCGAAGCTCAAATTGCTCGTCGTATACGCCGCCGCGCGTCGTACCGACAAAAGAGACTACAGAAGCAAAGGACCCAGCCTCCCACACTTCAAGTCTCTCCCAAATGGGTCGAAAAAGAAAGGCCCAACCAAGTTGCTGCCGTCCATATGGTTGGAAAAACCAGAAGGCGCCAAAAATCAGCAACAAAAATCCATGTCCGACGTCCAATGACCCGCAGCGTCTCAAGGACAAGAAGACATTCAGAAGAATCCCCTGCTCCTTCAAGCAAAGGACAGCAGAGTGATCCTTCCTCAAGCTCCTCTTCAAAAAGAATGAGCCCCAGCTCAGTCACCAGGACAGTTTCTTCGTTCGAATCACGAAGGATGAATGTCTTGGCTACAAATTCTGAGCCACCACCCCGCAATCCACCTCCAGAAGATGCGATCACCCGCATCCAGCAGTTGGAACAGGGCCAGCAGAGGATTGAAACTCTGATGGAAAACCTTCTCCTCGCCTTCCAAAATCAGGCGAACAATGAACCTCCTCCGAATCATCAAGACGACGAGGTAAATAGAGAAGAAAATGAGTCACGCGCCCTTACTAAAAAGGACGTAGACGGTATCCTCGCCAAAGCAAAAGAAGAGGATATACTCAAGAGCATGGGATCAAGCCACCATATCCCTTATGGATGGACTCGGTCCCGTTCCCCACCAAATTCAAGCATCCTACTCTCCAAACATATACGGGGAAAGGATCAGCCAGACAGCACGTCATCCACTTCAAGATCCTGACGGGAGCTATCGCGGATCAAGATGCACTCAAGATCCGCCTCTTTGCAAGTACCCTAAAAGGTACGGCCTTCGATTGGTACTCCACTCTGCCGGAGGACTCAATCCAAAACTGGGCCATGCTAGAGACACGCTTCCTGACTCACTTCAAAGGTGAGGATCACCCCGCTACTATGGCTCAGCTGTGCAGCCTAAAACAGGGGGAGAATGAATCAACATATGACTTCATTCACAAGTGGAAAGCAATGGCATACAAATGCTCTGATGTATTGCCACAAGCGTCGCTAGTCGACATCTGCCGAAACAACATGAGAGCCAGAATCCGCTCCATGATCATCGGCAACAAATCAAAAAACCTGGGAGAACTCCTAGAAGCTTCCATGGAAGCTGAAACGGTGATTAAAGACCTCAACAGTCAGAAATCATCAAAGAAAGAGCCAACCGCCATTGCAACCTCTAAACCAAAGAAGAAAGAGGTCCTCAATGTGCAGACCAAGCCAGCTCCTCAGCCACCAAAGAAAGCTGAAAACAAAGCTGCTGGTAAGAGACCTGAACTCTCTGACGCCTTCAAAGAACGAGTAGAGAAGAAATACCCGTTTGATGAAGATGTTGATGAAATCTTCGGGGCTCTTGTGATAAACGGCAAGCTCACCTTGCCTGAACCAAAAAGACCGGGTGATGTTGGCAAAACCAACGATCCTCGGTACTGTCCATACCACCAGATGATCTCGCATCCTCTCAATCAATGCTTCGTTGTGAGAGAGAAAATAAATGAGATGTGGAAAAACGGAGTCATCACCTTTGACAAAAACTATGGGTCTGCCTCCGTCAACATGGTGACATGTGGACAAACATCAAGATCACCGAAGAAGAAGATTACTACTTCCTTCAAGGTGATAAACTCAATCGAAGCGTCCGAGGAACTGGTTCCTTACCCGACACCAGACGGACAACCGATATGGGTACATCCCGATCTCCTGGAAGATGAAAATTGGGAGGTCGTGAAAATAAAGCCTACAGCTCAACAGCGAAGGCAGGCTAGGAAACATCTCCTCAAGCTCAAACGGCAAGAGAAGACCCAGCCAAAACTAGAGGTCAAAGAAAAGGCAGAGGCTTCCTCTACCGCTTCACTGGAGGTAACAAAAACATCCCTTCCAGAGACTTCAAAGGGGGTAAGGAAATTCACTCTCAGTGATTTCATGCCACCTCAATTCAGAGAAGCCATGCAGGAGACATCATACTCTTGCAATTCGGTAGTTGGATTCTCCATTGATGGATACGAGTCCAGCGACACCGATGATGGATTCGAATCCAACTACACAGATGAGTGGGAGGAGTCCCTTGAAACAGGAGAATATCTCTCCGATGAAGAATGGGTTCCTGAGTCTCATCTTATGCCAGTAATCTGGTATAACCCCCTACAGCCACAAGGATCCTGGTCTGATGATGAAGAAGACCAAGAGGCTGTACAAGAAAATGCTGCTGACCCAGCATCTCTCATTACTCCAGTGGAAATCAACAATAGTTGAGCCACAAAGAGATGATGAAGAAGAAGATCCGGCTCCCATGCCTGATCTTGAAGAATATGCAAGGATCTTGCAGCGACTCGCTCTAGAACAAGAGCAAGAACGCGTCAACGAGCCTCCTCGCAATCCAGAGCCTGAAGTCCCTGAAGACCATCAGGTACATCCTCCCTTAACTCCTGAAAATGGAGAAAATTGCTGGATAGACGATCCTCTTACATCCGAGGATGAGTCTGACTCCGATCAGGCAACGTCTCCTGTCAGAGCTTCCTGTAATGTGATAATTCGGGATTATAGCTCTTCTGAAGCATCGTCTGATGAGAGCACTTACACTCCGGCGACGCCTAGCAATATATCTTCTGGAGCCACCTCGTCTCACGTGACTTTCACTGAGATGACACCCTCTCAGGTTTCTTCTCCTGAGACTGTGACTTCAAAGTTCACACCCTTCCTGACTGAAGAATTCCCAGCCATTGATGCTTGGGACGATGAATTAGTCAACGAAGAAGAAAGATTGCTGGATGCTGTTCAGGACTTGTTCCCGAAAAATGCTCCATGCAACACAATCACTGAGGATGGTAACTCTGCTGCTGATGCATCCTCAGCAAATGAAAAACGACAGCCTCTTGATCCTGAAGACAATCTTCCAAACGAAGACCCTTCTCAAGAAGCTCTCGAAGTTGGTAGAGGCACCCGCTCTGGCCGGGACTACCACAAAAATTACAACCAATCTTCCTTTACATATGTAAATCCTTCGGGAAAAGATGTTGTAAGCGCCCCTAGTGGCAACAATGATGAACATGCAGGCCCTAAGGAGGCTTTCAAGTATGACTTGATTGAACACTTCAAGCACATACCTGCACGTCTGCACATCCTAGATTTGTTGCGAATGTCTCCGCACACTCGTGATAATCTCATCTCAGAATTACAAAAACTGAATGAGGATGTCGACAAACATGCCCCGCAAGTCCTCCAAATTGAAATGGATTACCGAGTCAAAAACTCAGAAGCCTCCTCAAAGGGAGAAAAGAAGAAAACTGAGGGATCATGCATTGAATGCCTCTCGGTTAAAAAAGCAGCCAGTGCAACCATCGCCTTCACAAAGGACGACCTCCTACTTGGCGAAACCAGGCATAACCGACCCCTGTACTTCACAGGGTATATCAAGGAAATGCCTATGCATAGAGTTCAGATCGACCCAGGTTCTGCACTCAACCTTATCTCCACATCGGCTCTTGAAGAGTTGGGCATCCCACCCAGCAAACTGAGCCACACATCTGTATCTATCTTTGGATACGATGGGAGTACTCAAAGGCCTATCGGCAAAATCAAGTTCAAATTGCAGATCGGTGATCTTATCTCTGAGGTCACAGTGTATGCAATAAAGACCCCTTCATACTACAACATCCTTCTCGGACGCCCTTGGATCCATGAGAATGGTGTTGTCCCTTCAACTCTACATCAATGCATCAAGTTTGTTGGCGACGACGGCATGATACATCGAGTCTTTGCGGATAGAAAACCCTTCAAAGGTAAAGAAATCCACTTCGCAGACTCACAGATGTATGAAGGTGAAAAAGAAGAAGAGGAGAAGCATACAGCATCCTTTGCCGAAAATCTCCAGAAAGATAAAGGCAAAGCTCCTCAACAATCACCGGAAGAAAACAAACCATCCGGTAAATCTGAAGAGAGCATGCAAACTCCCTTCATCATCTCCCTCAAATCTTCAAAGCCTTTGGTCATCACAACTAAAGTGAAGAAGGCAAAACAAAAGCCTGGGGGCAAATTTGTTGTCTTCTTTCGTGTCTATCATGCAAGACACGGACTCGGATTCAGAGCCAGAAGACGACACATCGTCAAGCCAAGCTGACACTCAGCAAGTTCAGCCTGCTCTTACTCCAATGGAGACAACTTCTGACATAGAAGATCCTACGTCAGCTTCCTTCGTTGTTCCAGCAACTTCAGCAAAGGAAAAACCGATCTTCTTCCATAGATCGGATGCTTCTTCATCAAACTCCATGCTTGAACCTTTCCAAAATAAAGGTACGCCTCAACTATCCTTATACAGTTCTGTGGCACAAGCTATTATGAAGAAAATGGGCTACTGACGCTCAAAACCCAGTCGGTTTGGGAGAAGGACGCGGTATTCTCACGCCATTGGGGCCCGTCTTGACCAAAAGCCAGCTGGAAGATTGGAGACTCTACGGCTATGTAGAAAAGTCTTCACACGGGTTAGGGTATGATCCTGACACTCCCTTGAGACAGTTGACACAAAGGCTTAAAAGTCAATATACTGACCAAGCCTCAACATCTCAAGTCCATGAAGACATCGATCTCCCTGGATATCTCTTTGATGAGTCACCTGACAAAGATCCAGGAAGCTCATCCAATTGGCACGATTTCTCCAAAAATGAAGAGGAGTTGTCCGATGGAACAGACGTGTGGACTTCTGACTCAGAAGAACCCTCATCTCCAAAAGAAGTAGCCTACTTCGACTCGGTTTCAACAGGCGATTGGGATCATCTCATAGCAAGCCTTGGGAAAATTACCGATCAAGAAGACCCGTGGAAAGGAACAAAACCTTGGTCTGGAAATGCCCTTGAAACCCCAGAAGGTTTCGTTGAGCTGGAAGCCTCCGAAAATATTGTGGAGGAACCACCTTCGAACCTTCCAACAGAAGATCCTGTTCAAAAGATAGACTTGGGAACACCAGATAACCCACGTCCTGTATTCATAAGCAAGAATATAAAGGATGATGAGTTACCCGAGTATATCGCTTTTCTTCGTGAGTTCGTTGATTGCTTTGCATGGTCTTACGCTGAAATGCCAGGCTTAGACCCCAAAATAGCAGTTCACAAACTCAATCTTCAAGAAGACATCAAGCCTGTCAAGCAAGGCCAAAGAAGATTCCGTCCAGATGTGATGGATAAAATTGAACAAGAAGTTCAAAAACTCAAAAGCGTCGGCTTCATCCGTGAGGAACAACATCCTGAATGGTTGGCCAACATTGTCCCCGTGACAAAGAAAAATGGGCAGATCAGGGTCTGTATTGACTATAGAGACCTGAATGGCGCATGCCCAAAAGATGAATTTCCGCTCCCCATACCAGAGGTAATGATTGATAATACCTGTGGATTCGAGCGAATGACATTCATGGATGGTTTCTCTGGCTACAATCAGATAAAGATGCATCCTGAGGATGAAAAACATACATCCTTTCGAACCCCATTTGGCGTGTATTGCTTACACTGTCATGCCATTTGGTCTGAAGAATGCTGGTGCCACATATCAGAGGGCTATGATGAAAATATTCCAAGATATGCAGCACAAGACGGTTGAATGTTACGTTGATGATCTCGCCGTCAAAAGCAAAAGAAAAGAAGATCATCTCGAAAACCTTCGAGAAGTCTTCCTCCGGCTTCGCAAACACAAACTGCGAATGAATCCATTGAAATGCTTCTTCGGCGTCTCGTCGGGTAAGTTCCTCGGATTCTTAGTTCGGAAAGCTGGAATAGAGCTTGACCCCATAAAAGTCAAAGCCATTCTAGAAATGCCCTCTCCAAGAACCTTGAGAGAACTCAAAGGGCTTCAAGGGAGATTAGCCTACATCAGACGGTTCATCTCCAATCTTTCGGGGAAATGCCGTCCATTCTCCCGGTTGATGAAAAAAGGTGTAAACTTTGTCTGGGATGCTGACTGTGAAGCTGCTTTCCAAGACATCAAGTCATACCTGACAAAACCTCCAGTGTTAGCTGCCCCTACCACTGGAAAACCATTCATCTTGTACACAAGAGCCCTTGATCACTCTCTGGGAGCTCTGCTTGCGCAAGAAAATGATCAAAGAAAAGAAGCTGCTCTATATTACCTCAGCCGCATGCTAGTAGGTGCAGAGCATCGCTACTCTCCAGTCGAAAAAGAATGTCTTGCAGTGATGTTCGCCGTACAAAAGCTGCGTCACTACTTGCTTTCCAACACAGTCTACCTGGTCTCGAGGGTCAACCTCTTGAAGGTCCTTGTCACAAAGGCAGGTTCTCTCAATGCTCGACTGGCAAAATGGTCCATCCTTCTGTCACAATTTGATATTAGGTATGTACCACAAAAAGCAATCAAAGGGCAAGCTCTAGCGGACTTCCTCGCAGAGCATCCATTGCCTAAAGATTCTCCACTCAGAGATGATCTCCCAGACGAACCAGTCTACAATGTGGAGACTTTCTC
This sequence comes from Litsea cubeba, assembly GCA_012931725.1. Lineage (NCBI taxonomy): Eukaryota > Viridiplantae > Streptophyta > Magnoliopsida > Laurales > Lauraceae > Litsea > Litsea cubeba. The sequence continues at coordinate 47,054,266 of CM022953.1, forward strand.
ACAAAGTGCCTCCTGGGACATGTACTTTGACGGTGCAACCAGGACAAATGAAAAAAGACAGCTGATCTCGGGAGTTGGCATCCTCTTTGTTAGCCCCGACAAATACATGATTCCACACGCTTTCTCGCTACTGGAACCATGCACAAACAATGCAGCTGAATATCAAGCTCTGATCTTAGGATTGGAACTCGCCATCGAATCCGGTATCACCATGCTGGAAGGTCTTTGGAGACTCTCAACTGATCGTCAACCAGATGAATCAGAAATTTGAAGTCAGGAAGCCAGATTTGTTGCCCTACTACAACAAGGCACAATCACTTCTGCAAAAGTTTGACATCTGTCACATCACCCACATTCGTAGAGGTGAAAACATACGTGCAGATGCCCTAGCCGGACTTGCCGCATCCATGGCAATCCAGGAAGGGGAAAACATGCAAGTCACAGTGTGCGAAAGAAGAATCCTTCCTCCTCTTAACACACACCAAGCAGTTGCTGAATGCCACCAAGTGGTCGGAAGTCGGATTTCAATCCTTCAAACTTCAATTGGCGACTGGAGGGATCCGTTCATTGATTACATTATGTTCGGAATCCTACCTGAAGATCCAAAAGAACGGGTAAGCATCCAAAGGCGAACCCCAAGCTTCCATTTGGATATTCCTTCAAAAATCCTTTACAGGAAATCCTTCAACGGAGTACTTCTACGCTGCTTGTCACAACAAGAGGCTGAAGAAACACTCAAAGAAGTTCATGCTGGTCTTTGTGGAGCTCATCAGGCTGGACCTAAGCTCTATGATCAGATAAAAAGGTTAGGATATTACTGGCCTACCATGGTAGCTGACGCAATGCAATTTGCTAAGCGCTGCCAACAATGCCAAGTTCATGGAGATTACATTCACATGCCTCCAGAATGGCTACATCCTACAGCGATCTCATGGCCTTTCGAAGCCTGGGGTATGGACATCATAGGTCCTATTTCTCCCCCTTCAAGCAAAGGTCATCGCTTCATCTTCGCCGCTACGGATTATTTCTCCAAGTGGTCAGAAGCATTTGCGTTTAACGAAATGAAGACCTCATCAGTCCTTCAGTTCCTGCGCACCAACATCATTTGTCGTTTCGGCATACCCAAAGATTCGTCCATGATAACGGACCACAGTTCCGGGATCATCGATTCTACAGGTTCTGCGACAAATACAAAATTCAAAGCTGTCCTTCGACTCCATACAATCCGGCAGCAAACGGGTTAGCAGAAGCTTTCAACAAGACACTCTGCAAAATCCTCAAAAAAATGGTCTCTAATCACAAAGAGACTGGAGCGACAAAATGTCTGAAGCTTTGTGGGCCTATCGAACCACCGTTCGAGGACCAACCCATAGCACACCATTCTCCTTGGTCTATGGATGCGAAGCTGTCGTGCCCTTGGAAGTACAAATTCCTTCCTTGAGGGTATCCTTGCAAAATGACATGACTCAAGAAAGCAATGTCAAATTGCGACTCCATGAGCTGGACAATCTCGATGAGAGACGGCTCGAAGCTCAACAAAAGCATTGAACTTTACCAAGCACGTATGGCAGGATCTTTCGATAAAAAGGTCAGGCAAAGCGCGTACAAAAAGAATGACTTGGTTCTTGCGGTAAAAAGACCAATGGTCTTCGCTCACAAGTCCAAAGGCAAATTTGAGCCAAAATGGGAGGGACCCTACGTCATCGACAAGGTTTTCTCCAATGGCGCATACGCACTCCTAAACATGGAAGGTGACAGATGTATGCTGCCCATCAATGGCAAGTTCTTAAAGCGGTACTACCCTTGAAGACTTACCCAACTGGGTAAGAGCAATGCCTGTATGGCAAAAACCGGTTTCCAGGTACACGCTCGCTAAACCCACCCTTTTTTTAGAATTTTCATGTCAAATATTGAAATTTCTAGAAATCTAAAACAATGTTTACTTTCATCGTTTCATTGTTCAAAAAAAATCCAAGTTTAGGAACCTTTCCCTAACTTGACCAAAATTTTCAACCCTTGAACCCAAAATTCATGGTTTGAAACAAAATCCGGATTCAGGGATTTCCACCCTAGTCCACCCTGCCTTTTACTGCCAAAATGGTTTTAGGTCAAAACTTATGACCCTCGTGTCTTTAAACAAAAAAAAATGGTTTTTCAAAAACCGCGAGGAAGCGACACTTAGTCGATACTCGCACAAATCGGAAGCAAGCGAACCACGTTCGACACTTCCAAAATCGCAGGGAAGCGACATTTCGTCGATACTTGCAAAATCCAAAACTGTGGAGATGCAACATTTCAGTTGATATCCACAACCCAATCTTAAAGGTTCGAAAAAACCTAAAAAAACCATGGAGACGCAACATTTCAGTTGATATCCATAACCCAAAGGTTCGAGAAAACCACAAATTTCAAAAATCGTGGGGAAACGACATCAAGTCAGTACCCGCAAAACCAAAATTTTTGAAAAGCAAGGATGCGACATTCCATCGATACTTGCACCCAAATCCGCGAGGATGCGACATTCCATCGATACTCGCAACCGAATGAGCAAGGATGCGACATTCCATCGATACTTGCAAGAACATTCAGCAGGGAGGCGACTTTTAGTCGATACTTGCATTTTTTTTGAAAAACCAAACCGGCTATAAATGCCATCAAAACAGGCTATAAATGCCACAAACCGGCTATCAATGCCACCAAAAAACAAAACCGGCTATCAATGCCACACAAACAAAAAACTTGGATTTCAAAAAAAAAATGGCTATCAATGCCACCAAAACAAACCGGCTATCAATGCCACCAAAATTGGCTATAAATGCCACAAACAAAAAAACTCGGCTATCAATGCCACAAGAAAAGCTGGCTCTCATGCCAAAATTGGCTTCCATGCAACAAACAAAAAACCTGGCTTTCATGCCAAAACAATCATTTGACAAAAGATTTTTACAAAATGACAACCTTTTGATCAAATCCCATTTAGCAATTACTTTTATCACAAAAAGATTCAAGTGAGCGTAGGGATAACAAAAAAAAAAATCAATCCCATTTAGCATTACTTTATCCACAAAAGATTCAAGTGAGCGTAGGGATAACAAAAAAAAAAAAGAAAGTGTTCACAAGCACTACAAAAAAGAGTACCAAAAAAATACATATGGTACCAAAAAAAAAAGAAAGTGTTCACAAGCACTACAAAAAAAGAGTACAAAAAAAAATACATGTGGTACCAAAAAAAAAGAGAGTGTTCACAAGCACTGCAAAAGAATAAGTACCAAAAAAAAATATACAAGTGGTACCAAAAAAAAGAGAGAAGGATGGTTTCTGTATACAGGAGCTCAATCAAAAATGGTCTCCAGCCAAGAGTTCAGCTCCCCAAGCAGACTTTTAGCTTCAGCTGTCAAGGATTCCAAGGCACGCTTCTTCAGGAACTTGCCATGAGATGCTGGAGTGGGCTGTACCCCTTCTCTCACACCAGGAAGCTTACCTCGAGCAGCTTGCCATTGTTCATCCTCATCAGACTTCCTTTGAGAACCTGTTCGGCATCGGCAACCTGGTGAATCAGGGCACTCTCCCTGTCGCGAGCTTCTATTATGGCAGTCCACTTGGCAGCGACTTGTGCCTGCAGATGCTCAAGACGTTTCCTGGCCTCATCGACCTCCCTATCAAGGATGTTAAGGTCATGTGTCAGCCCGATGATGGTTAGCTCTTCTCTATTCCTCTTTCGGACTGCCACCTTCCTGCTTTCTGTAGCCTCATCCAGGTCAGACTTAGCCTTATCAGCAGGGTCCAGGAACATCTCCTTGAAGAACTGGTCATCAGCCAAACTCACGGTCTCAAACCACTTGTCACCCAGTGCAATGATCCTATCAACGATCGCCCTGGCACCTGTGACATCCAGACCAGCCTCTTCAGCATCACTGAGAATCTCCTGCACATGCTGGATCATGCCAAATCCGACTTCCAAGTGCCCAGAAAAGAGAGTCTCAATCCAAGAGCTCACAACTCGCACCACCACCTTCTTCGCAAAAAGAAGAGATGGCCCAGCTGAGGATTCGCCCAACTCCGTTGGTCGGCTACTCATGTCATCATCTGTTGAAAGAGTGACAAAAGAACTCTTTCCAGCTGAAGCTGCTCCTGCTCGGGAAGGAATCTCAGCGCGAGGAATCTCCTCAATATTGTCAGAGCTGGTCCCAGGAATCTCTACCTCTGGATCAACCTCTGGCATCTCTTGCTCTGGAAGCAACGGATCCTCCTCTGCCACTTCAAAACCTGCAAAGGAAAACACAAAAAGGTATGAATATGACCCTGTTTGAAAATCATTATCAGAGTTATAACTACAAAATACCTTCTTCGACGACTGGCGGAACACTTTCTTCCTCCATGAACTCATCGAAAGCATCATCAACATTTGCGTCCATCGATGGTTCAAAGTCATCAGAACCCTGCGGCAAGTCAGCTGGCAACAAAAAAAATGTGTTAGCAAGCCAAGTCACAAACAAAAAAAAAAAGAGCAAAAGAAGTCGTACCAATTGGAGATTTTGGATTTACTCCAGAGTCCCTCGGTTCTTCTTCAGGTGCCTCAACAGGATCCATCACCACCTCATCGGTTGGGACCTCAGGCATCACCAAGTCTTCCTCTGCTAAAAAAAAAAAGAGAAAAAGCAGAAACAAGAAGCAAATCATAACATGGAAAAATCCCATGAAAAGAAATGGAAAGAGAAAAAGGAAGAATCATACCTTCACCGACGGTCTCTTCTTCTCGGCTTCTCTTCTCCGGAGGCTCGTCAGCATCCACTGGCACATCCTCATTGATAGTAAGAGGAACTTCCAAGTTAGGAGAGTCCCTCATGCTGCCCCTTGCTACTATGATGACTCCTCCTCCTCTTACTTCTGCGGGCTCGCTTCTTAGAAGAACCTACCCCGCTGTCAGAGTCAGGTTTCCCACTTGACTCATCACTGGATGGTCTGCTCTTGCCAGTAGACTCCACGGAAGCTTGCCTTTGTGCCGCCTGCATCCAAGCACCAAGTTCGGCTTCCTCCTGTTCTAGCTGCTCCAAAGCCTCGTCAGGTATTTCTCGAACAGCTTCAGAACCGATGACGCCCTGGTCACCGAGAAAGCCTATCTTATGCTTCTCTCCAGAAAGGAAGGACCAAACTTCCTCTCGCCGGATGCCATCCGACTTTCCAAGGCCCTTTCCAGATGCCAGCTTCACATCAAGCTCCTTCCTGGAAAGTCCCCGATATGCCGAAAAGATCTCCGCGAACCACTTCGCAAAGCCGGCAGTCCGGAGAAGTCAGCAACACAGGATAAGAAATCATGGCTGTAGTGTCTTCAGCACTATAGAAAGCCCATGCATTTCTCCCGTCCTGTAAGCCTCCAAAGCGCTTCACCATGCTTGAAGGCGCTCCAACAACGCCTTGAGAAAAGCCAAGCTGCAAAGCAAAGCGAGAGGGTACATACGGCTGGATGTCGACGAAAAGATGTCTGCGGTACACCATCGTGCCGACACGTATGCTGAAAAGCCACTCTCTCTCTGCATTTGTCAAGGAATAATGCCTTCCCGACCCCGCCCTGGTAGAGTCTCGGGAGGCACCAAAATCAAAAGCCTTCTTCCGCAACTCCGGAGAAAGCTTTACTGAAGATTGCCCCATCTCGACGTCCCTGAACCGTCGGATCCTCATGCGGGCGAAACAAAAGTGATTCGGACACGGCTTTGCCCTTAGCCAGTCGAATCATCAGAGGATCATCATCCTGTGCAGCACCCAGCCGATGGAAGCCAGGACAGTGGTATACATACCACGAATAAAAGATATGGGCTGAAAATACCCTATTCATGGGAAGCCCAAGCCGAACTAGAAAAGCAGCAGCCTGCAGTTCGGTACACAGGTAGGAGTAAAGAGCTGGCACCAAAGCAACCTGCTCTCCAAACGCCATCTGACAAGCCGGGAAAATACAATGCGGCCTGATGTGCGTTCCATCTCCTCCAGCAAAACAGCCTCACCAAGCCAATAAGTGAGGTAAACAGCGAGATCTCTCCGCAGTGCAATGTCAGGACATATGGCGTTTGTGCTTGCACAGAAATCTCTCAACTCTTCTTGCATGGCCAAGATCTTCTTTGAACTTGGATCCTGAGCTCCAGCTTCCTGGGTCATGCTATCAGAAGGCTCCCTGCTATCAAAAAAGTTGGGGAATGAAGAGCAAAAACTCTTCCAACTGCTGGATCTAACTTTCGAACCCCCCTTCTCCTTCAAAAAATCATAGAAGGCGACAAGCTGAAAGTATAAAAGCCTGAACTCCTCAGACTGCCCCTCGAGGACGCTGTCAATCGGCATAAACTCCTCATAGAGTTTGCCGAGGATGGGCAATCCAGTAATAGCGCTCAGCTCCTTCAAAGAAAAACCAATCTCACCATTCGTCACAACGAAGGTATTGGTTTGAGGGAGGAACGACTCCAGCATAGCCATGAAGGCTTCGTCGGAAAAGATCACGGTCTCCCTAAAAGCTCGGACCGCATCAAAAATCCCGGCTTCCTTCAAAACGGCGCCACCAATCAGCAGGACGCGATCAGTCCACGACTTCCACTCGGAGTCAGCATTGAAGCGGCCACGAAGTCGGAAAGGCTTGATCCAATTGCTGCCGTCACCACTGAAAATACCAAGGCCCACCGGTCTCAAATCGACCGACGGATAATCAGAGCCCTGGTAGCCGCTGGATGGCATCAACAGGTCCATGTCAACAGGCGACCTCTCCGTATATCCAGGAGAACCGCCAACAAAAACCCCGGTCTTGATTACATTTGTCCTTCTCACCCAGCTTGGAGGATCTTCCCTCTTGGGGCATGTGGGGGCAAGGCTCAGAATCGAGACGGTGCGATCAAACATCGACCGGGTAGTAACAGTCTTCTTCTCACCATCTGCTGTGAAGGAAAACTGAAAAGATCTCCTCTGGTATGTAATGTCGTCAGGGACCGCATCACCAAAGAAGAAGGTAGGCTTGGGCAGAATGCTCTGATCTTCCATCACCCATGGACGACTGCTTACCATGATCTTATAGAATTCCTCTCCCTTGAGAGTGATCAGTCGCTGCCTCATCTCATCTCTGTTGAGGGAGTCGCACTCTTCCAGATTTCTCTCAACATACTGGACCTTCTCGAAAGCCTGCTGAACGGCCGGATTAGAGGATCTAGAAGATCGACGAGGTACGCTTGTAGCAGGCTCTTTACCCTTGTTCGCTCTGGAGGAACCACCTGAAAAGGATGGAAAAGAAAAAGATCAAACATCAAAACGACAGAATCTCGCTAAAAAAAAATCTGGCGAAATTTTGACATGATGACGGGGCAATTCCGAAGAAAAGGAACTATCCCGAAAGAAATAGAAAGCTTGAAGATGGGCTCAACATCGCTGCGAGCTCCGAAACTCCAAACTTTCGAAACCTAAAAGTCTCCGCAAAATCAGGAAGGGCTCAACATCACTGCGAGCTCCAAGTTCCCAAATTTGCAAACACTTTCAGGTATGCAATCACATCATGCTACAAATTTAATTTACAAATTAAAGGCATGCATGAACATCTAGATTTGCGAAAAAATGCATTATCATGATGAAAAAAAAAAAAAAAAAAGAAAAGAAACTTTCTCTAAAAAAAAAGAGGGGAAAGAAAACAAAAAAAAAAAAAAAAAGAGAAAGAAAAGAAACACTCACAAAAAAAAAGGGGGAGGAAAAAAAAAAAGAAAAAAAAAAAAAGAAAAAAAAAAACGGGCTGGCCCACAGGCCGTGGCCCACAGGCCATGTGGCCGTACGGCCAGATCCGTACGGATCTGTCCGTACGGCCCACACAATAAAAAAAAAACATGAAAAAAAAAATAAAAGAAAGCAAAAAAAAAAACACGTGTAAAAAAAAAAAAGGGGAAAACACGTGGAAAAGAAAAAAAAAAGAAAAAAGAAAGAAGCAAAAAAGAGAAAGAACTTTTTTTCCTACAATGAAGTTTTCTTGAAAAAAAAAGGAGAACTTACTTGAAGCCATTGATGGAGAAGAAGAAGAAAACTCTTGAAGATCTTGAAGAAGAAAAGCTCTTGGTCTTGAAGCCCTCTTGAGATTATTGCAAAAGAAAGTAATAGAGCAAGAGATCCAACCTCCTCCTTGCTTTTATAGAGGAGAGCAAACCAAAGAAGGAAAGAAGAAAGAGGTAAGTGTTACTAATTAGTAACCTTACCAAAAGAAAGAAATTAGAAAGATTCTTTCCCAAAGAAAGATATCTTGAGATATCCTATCCCAAAATAAAGGGATCTTGAGAGATTTTCTCCCAAAAATCAATCTATGACGGATTCTTTCCCAAAAGAAAGATATCTTGAGATATCCTATCCCAAAATAAAGGGATCTTGAGAGATTTTCTCCCAAAAATCAATCTATGACGGATTCTTTCCCCAAAAGAAAGATATCTTGAGATATCCTATCCCAAAAATAAAGGGATCATGAGAGATTCTCTCCAAGTAAAGATATTCTTAGATATTCTCTATCCAAATGAGATATTTTTGGATATTCTTTACAAAAATGACACCATATGAGATCTAAGCCATTTCAAAAGCTTAAGGTCCCATGGGTTAGCCCATATGAGCCAGGTTTGACCACCTAGGCACAAAAAAATTTGGGCTTTTAGTCAAAGAAAAATCCCTCTTACCAAGAGCATACAAAAATGGTTCCATGCCTCTTTTGAGTTGATTGGACCATACAAAAGAAAATTCCAAGCCCCATGAGCTTCCAAAAATCAAACCATCCAGCCTCATCTACCAAATTGAGCCAAATTCTTGAAATTGACATTCCATCAAACCAAATCCTGGTCCCCTAACTTGCCACATACAGCCTGTTAGGTCACAAGACCAAAACCAAAAACCAAAACCTGATCCCCTAACTTGCCACATACAGCCTGTTAGGTCACAAGATCAAAACCAAAATTGATCCCCCAACATTCCACATACAGCTTGTTGGGTCACACGATCAAAACCAAACCCGACCCCCTAACCTGCCATATATAGCCTGTTAGGTCACAAGGTCAAAACCCAAATCCACATCCCTGATGTCATCTTCAAAACTTTGCCTCGAGATGGTACGTGATCCCTTTCACTACCATAAAATTCCCCTGGAAGCTCAAAAGGCTACAAATACAAAAAAAGAAAGATTGCTCAAAGACTCTTGGTCAAGTCACAGGCTCTCCTTCAAAAATCTCTTCGAGGCACATCGACTACAAAAGTTAAGCAACTCGCCGCTGTACCTCGAGGGGGCATTTGTTGACACCAAAAATGTCACTTTGCCTCATCAAGATCCGAAGAGCTACATGAAGTTGCAACCTGCCATAAATAGGCAATGCTGCTTCCAAAAATAAAATCTTGTCAGAATCAAACAAAAACTGCAAGATTCTTCCAGACAGCCAAAAGAGGAGTACACAAGAAGTTTCAAGCCATTTCAAGATCATTTGGCCTAACTTCGCTTCTCCGACAGCCAAATCAAGCCTCTCGGCGGTAAAGCTCTCCGGGACCATGATTTCCAAGACAGAACCTATGGATCATCTTAAAATGACTCCAATAGGTTCCCTGTCAAATTTCAAGTCAATCGGACATCGGTTGACCGCACATCAAACCGCGACATCTTCATCGCGACAAAAAGCAAGTCTGCAGGTGATAGGACCCCAAACGGCTTCGAAACTCAAAAAAAGCCTATGGTTGGTCTTATTTATTGCTCAGGAGGCTTCACACCAAATTTCAGGTCATTCCGACATCGTTTGGCCCAGTTTCAGCTTCTGACGGGAAATCGGCAACTCTGCGCGACAAAGTCTTCGGCTTTCTCAGGAAATTGGAAACTTTGCAAAATAAAATGCAAGGATTCTCATCAGGTCTCCTACAAAGAAATCAGGCCAATAAATGGTCAAAATGTCAAGGAAAAGTACAGAAGAAAAAAGAATCAAAAAAGAGCAAAAACGGACGCAAAAACGGGACCAAAAAGGGGAAAAACCCCCCAGGGTCGCAGGCCCCTGCGACCCTGGGCCAGGGTCGCCGGCGACCATGGACCCCGGGGTCGCCGGGAAAGCCCCGGAAACCCCGGTTTTCGCCGTTTTTTTCGCGATTCGAGGAGCCCAGCCTCTGGTACTTTCCAAAATTCATGTTTTTGAGACACCAAGTCCTCTGATATCCGTCCAAAACACGGGTAAAACATCAAGAGTATCGAAGACAGTATTGATCGCCACCCGGTCAACCAAAAAAAGTGTGCTTTCCACCCGACCGATCGAGAAATCGACAGGACAGATGGCACCGACCCGCTGTTGGCAACAAACATCTGAAATTACATGATCATCTGATGTCGATCTACATGAAGATCCATCGATGATCATCAACAGAAGAATCTCAAAAGACGTGGCACGGCCCGCGACTCTTCAGCTGCTCGGCGACCACTTAATGCGATTAATTGACTAGCTTTATTACAGTCATTAATCCATTTCTTTGGACGGCCCAATCAGAAGCAAGCATTCGGGAGTTACAAGTCAAGAAATTCATGGCATTTAACCCATGAAACTCCTCCCATCATGGCGATTAAAGGCGATTAAATGCCCTCAATCTCCTCCGGCCAATCAGAAGCCAAGAAAAAGGAGTTACAAAATAAACAATTCAATTTTGTAACTCCTCCCATTATGCGGCTTAATGACATTAAAAGCCCATAAACTCTCCTAAATGGCTACCAAGAGCCTATAAATAGGAGAGCACTCCAAAGGAATCCAGATCGAAAAAAACACACAACAAACATCAGACAGCAGTCAGAAATCCAGAGAAAAGAAAAAGAGAGAAAACTCTGCGGAAGTTCTACACCGGCCACCACAACAAGGTGATAAAAGTCCCTTGGGGGGTACCCCCCCCAAGGTCCTTGCCTTCTCCTCCTGCCTCCAATGGCTTAGATATGGCTTTTCAGCCCGTCTACTCGGTTTTTTATTGGACATAGGACCTTCCTTTGGTCTTTGTCTTCTAAAAACCCGAGGTTATAGCCAAGCCAAGCGAATCAAATAGCATCCTCTGTTCTCATCTGCATGGATGATGGCGAAGCCCACATATGGCTTGCGACCGTCAATCTAAACGAGTCCCCCACAATCTCCTGAGAAGTTAGATCCTCCTTTTCTTGCTTTTCATTGTAGTTTGTATTTTTTTAAAAGAGACAAAAATCACAATTCTTGTCTTTCATTATTGATAAGGGTTGTAAATCGGCTATAAACGCCAAAATCGGCTATAAACGCCAAAATCGGCTATAAACGCCAAAAATCGGCTATAAACGCCAAAATCGGCTATAAATGCCAAAAAAATCGCCTGTCACGGCAAATCAAGAAAATGTCTCTTTTCTTAAATATATGTGCAATGGAAAACTTGAAAGAAGTTGATTTCCTTTTTACTTGCGAAGGTTGATCTCCGGATCACCATTTGCAATTCCAAGTAAAATAGAAAATCTGGCACACCCACAAAAAAAAAAAAGAAATGTTGATGCACGCCCCTGCCCCCCGGTTACGAAAGGGTCGGACCCGACGGACTCCCACGTCCGCCGACCTCGGTAGAACCAAGCAGGAGCGCGGTCCATCAAGCACGTGGACGGACCAGCATGAGGTCGTCTAGAGGGCAAGAAGCCTGGGTGTATCTACCGAAGGACTTGGTGACCCTGTTGCCGAACGCGAGTCACGCCTGAGTGTATAAAACGACCCCAGGGTGAGCTCGGTGGCTTTGGATGACTGACGGAGGTAGAGGACCGTGCGATCAAGGCTGACAGCAGAGGACCGTGCCGTCAAAATGACAGTAGAGGGTCGTACGATCAAAGCCGACAGTAGAGGGTCGTGCCGGTGTTATCGAAGCTGACGGCGCCATCAAAGCTGACAGTAGAGGACCGTGCCGTCAGAAGTGACGGTAGAAGGTCGTGCGATCGAAGCTGACGGGCGGTCGAAGCTAAGTGATGATAGGAGGCATCTAGCTACCTCCCGAGCTGGAGGAGACGTCTGCCGAGATGGAGGCTGCTACAGAGCTGGAGACATCCGCCGAGCTGGAGGCTGCCCGGTCGTTTTCGTAGAGGTTGAAATGCTTCTGGGCTCGGGCTTCGTCTGCTTCTTACCTGACGAACCGGTTTACCCTGGTCATCAGTGCTACCATAGTGACCACGGGATGCATGACCAAATCCTTCCGAAGCTCGTTGCCTGGTATGAGGGCTTGTTGGAAAGACATGATTGCTATTGTATCTGAGGCATTCTCGATCTGGCTGTAGACAGTCCAGAACCTTTTGGCGAACTGCGTGACGTTCTCGGTCTGCTTCATTCTGAGGGCCATCAGGTCGACGGCTGACCTGGGGATGACCCTGTGAGCTTGGAACTTCGTCATGAAGGAACTCCGGAGCTGCTGCCAACTTTTGATCGATCCTTGGGAGAGTGCACAGAACCACTTTAGGGGGAGGTCCCGAGGCTGGAAGAGAAGACTCTACAGTTCAGGTGGCCTACATCGCCCCACACCGACATCCTCTGAGTGAAGTGCCGGAGGTGCGCTGCTGGCTCCGAGGTCCCATCGTAAACGACGAACCTCAGGACGCTGAAATCTTCAGGAAGGGGGAAGTTTCTGATCTCTGGAGAGAATGGGGATGTGCCGAAATCGTCAGAGTTCAGCCGAACTCGAGAGAAATAGGCTACCTCCATGTTCTGTCGTACTGCTCGCTCGATGTGTCGATCAAGCCACTCTCTGAAGTCGTGGTTGTTACCCGAGCTTTCGCCATGAGCTCGGTTGCTTCTGTTGTCCTTCAGGGTGCGCCTTTTGGAAGGTGGAGTCGAAGTTGAATCTTTAGAGGATAAACCCGATCGAGTACCATGCTGTTGGACGCTTACTGGACCAGATCTTGCTCCTGACCTTTTCCGGTGGGGGACCGTCGACAGCTGTGTCGACAGTGTCAGTGGTTCCTTTCCCTTTCTGGTTCTTCGAGGCATGGTGTGTAGGGAAGATGGCTTTTTGCTCATTTTTCCATAGACGGCGCCAATTTTAAGTGCAAAAAATGTAACTCACAAGAAGAGGGGGGGTGCCTGCACGGACTTTTCCAAAGAGATTAGGAACACCGATGCATGTGCCTGAAATCTGAGAAAAGGAAGAAGAATAGTAGGCCAGAGGACCCTGACTTGGGTAGCGCAGAGTTCTCCGATGCCTAAGTCAGTTTAAGAACCGAACAGTAGGATGGAGATTTTTGGGGAAGAAGATGATACCAGCAGCGTGGTGTATTTTTTTGGCCTCTTCGCTTGTGGATTGTTCTTGTGTTTATATAGAGGAAGAGAGGAGGCAAGGGGGTGGTTGACTGTCATGTCATAGCCCACTTTGTCAGGTACTTGGGAGGCGCAGTCCCATCGTAGCCTACTTTTCTTTCATTGCAGTCCCATCAAGCCTTGTCATGGCGTTTTGGGAGCTGTGGACGGCGATCTGTCAGCGACTATGGAGAAAAAACAGTCATCAGGTAGATACACCCAGGCTTCTTGCCCTTGTCATGGGGAGTGCTAGAAAGCTTTAAAAGAGTTTATTTTTTCTCCCTATGACAATTAACGTTTTTTTAGTAACATGATTTCATTGTATATTTTGGTTACCATTAGGCTTGTCAATTGAACCTATTAAACTAGGTATTCGGCCCGACCCAAGCCTGAAAGTAGAGGGCTTTTAAAAAATTTTGAGCCCTTTGGACTGGGCTTGGCTAATAGTTTTAACGCCCTGCCAAAATCGAGCTGGGAATTGACAAAACAAGCACTGCCCGTCCAGGCAAAGCCCGGCCTAGCCTAGGGATGAGAATCTTGATGGTACGGCCCACTGAAGCAGGGCCCGGGCCGGGCCAGCAAGGCCCATGATAATTGTGCGGGCCGTGCCGAGCCGGGCCCAAGGCCTCTAGGTTAAGCCCAGCACGACCCTGGTCGTGCCGTGCTAGGCCAGGCCCCAGTTGGGCCTGGGCCGTGCCGCCTGTGCGCGGCCTACATATCCCCCCTCCCCTTTTTTAATTTTTTTAAAGTTTTTTCAGTCTTAGAGACTTAGGCTCTTCACTCTTGGCCTTGGACCATTTTCATTAACATAAAGAAATTAAGAGAAATAAACAAGTCAAAGAAATTGTATTTCCTTGAAATTTAAGTTACAAAAGTTCAAAAAAATTACAAGTTTGAACTTGGATCAATAAATATAATGAAATTCAACCTTCTGATAAATGAAAAAAAAATTACAACTTTAAAAACCTATGATACATTCTAAAAGATAAATTACAACTTTAGAAACCAATGATACATTCTAAAAAAAAAATTACAACTTTAGAAACCTATGATACATTCTAAAAAATAAATTACAACTTTAAAAACCTATGATACATTCTAAAAAATAAATTACAAGTTGAAAGCCTGTTATACATTTTAAAAAAATTATACTATGATATATGTAATGCCGCTAGCTAGTCTTCTATCTCGATCGATCTCATCATTATCGACGTGTTGTTCCCTATCATCTGCTTGATACCAATCCCGTAAGCACATGCAAGCATGGTTTAAAATCTCGGTCTTGGTCGCGGTATCGGCCAGGCCAAAAAACCGATATGATATCGGTATCTTAGCGGATATCAGTTCGTCGCGGTTGCCGCGGTGTGAATTTAAAAAAAATTACAAAAATATCCAAAAAATCCATAATATTAGAAAATGCTGGAAAATAATATTGTTTTCATTAGTAACAAGAATAATCAAAATCTCGGTCACCTTAAGTTATGAGTCTTGTCTGTGTCGCGGCTTTCTTCTCCAGTATTTCATATAATGCAACCATTATTGATGCTCATGAACAATTTATTACTGTAAAATATAAGAAAATAAAGATAACATATCAATCATCATTTAATACTAACTCAATCATCAAATAAGTTGTGAAATTCATGACCATGAAGATAACATATTAAAATCTAAAACATGATAGTGAGATGGATAAATCATAAAGCAATTGGGCATCAAAAGGTTCATGGTTTACCTGAAATTAGAGGGGACTGGAGAGTAGAAACTAGAGAGAGATTGATGAGTATGAGTGTATGATAGATTAACACCCTAATACCAAGTGGAATGTCACCCAGGCTCAATGTTATCATCATCATCATCATTTTTTCTGTATTGGTTAAAAGATATGCTCGATACTGTTGCGCAGCACTACCATCCCCATGGCCATGACCATATTCAGATTGTTCTTGATAAGATGATGAACTATCTTGATCCCCTGTAGATTGTTCTTGGTGATTGTGCTGAAATGGCATGAAATAGCCATGAGAGGCATAAAAAGGTCGTTGGGGATCATGAGGTGGTGGGGAAGCCTCCCTTGCTCAATTAATATTTGTTCGATAGATATTATCGGTGTTGGTGAAGGGGGTACCCAATTAGGGTCATATGAATAATTCATATGCTGTCCATGCATGGCACCTTGTTGGCCAACATAACCCCCATGATGACCATGAGTACCTTCCCCCACTCATTGCCCAGCGGCATCACTACTGCTCCATGTCTGTCCAACATGTCTGACATAGCCACGGCGAGGATCTAACTCGGTAGCAGCAGGAAAATGCTCAACTGTCTCATAAATGACAGGCTCATCTTCTCTACAATGACCCTCATCCTCGGGAGAGTCAGGTGGAATTCGTGCTGATGATGAAGAAGTAGAAATACTTGATCACTCTCTTCGTCCCCTTGGCTCACTTGTATCAGGCACACGCCCCTATTGCATTGTCAAGTTTATTTCTTCCAACCTTTCTGAGGCCCTCACTAGCTCAGGCCTATCCCCAGTCAAGTCCTCCGTCGACCCCTCTAACTCTGGGCCTTAGTCAAACACCGGTTCTTCTTGTTCCTCTAGCCATTGACCTAATACATTATCCTCTTCTGAAAAGATACAGTCCAAATTAATTGGACAAAAATATTCCCGGTGATCCTCGAACTGTCTTCTCCTTCTATTTCTACTCCGGAGCTTGAGGTTGTAGTGGATGTAAACCAATTTATTTAGCTTCAGCATTGTTAATCTATTTCTTGGTCTTGTGTGGATAAAGGAGAAGGTGCTTCAGTTTCTTTCACTATTGGAAGAAGATGTTGTTTGACTAAGGACTTTAATAGAAATCATCCTTAGTGCAGGAGCACTCTCTCCATAATTTAACCACCATTCAACTGAAAAAAAAAATAGAAATGATATTAGAGTCAAAAAAATTATAATAAGTCCTTGAGTAATATAGAAATGACATTGCAAATTTATAATCAATACTGGGATTGGTCTGTGTGATAGCTCTCCACGCAGTCGTCGTTCCAAAGCTTCCAGCACATACATTGTATATATATCAATCTGAAGAAATATATTAAAATAAATTGGAGAAATTATAATGTTATACTTTTTCCTTTAATTAGCCTACCTGATTAGTAGCCCAAATTGCTTCATTTGTATTCGCTGCCAATCTTTTAATTACATTTTTTAATCCCAAACGGATTTCATCAGATATACGTCCATCCAAAAATTATGGATTAAAAAAGTATCCTGTAAAAGTACCAATGAATTTTAGTCAATGATAAATTAATATTGTGAGGCCAAATTGAATACAACAATTCAAATATTAAAGGAAATAGCCTTCACTTACCAGCAATGTGTAAATCATGTTTCAATTGTCGTCCCCATCGATCGTCGATGATCTTCCAATATTTTTTGTAATATCAACAATCTGCTTGAATAGCCAGCTTTGATCTCTCCATGGCCTTATGTAAGAAGCCCATTGTTGGCTTATCATTGCCGTCAACCAATCGAAAAACCTTTATTAGGGGATTAAAAACATTCAAAACACCCTTCACATAAGGCCAACATTTGGTGGACTCAATTGTTTTACATACTTTTATTGTAATGGGACTTGGCCTTCTTCCCCATTTTGAATTCATGAACTCTTGTGATTTTATTAATTGTAGAAGTCCTTCTCTATACTTGTAAACACTTTCGATGGCAATAAAGTGGGTGGCAAATCTAATGATGCCAGGCCACAGTAGTTCATGGTTGTTTGTATGTGTTTTCATCATGGAAATGAGTCTATACGACTGATAAAAAAATTGATGATTTGCTTTTTCTTACCAATCACTTGCTTCATGACTTTTCCTTTTACAATATCTTCAAGCATTAAATCCAGGCAATGTGCTGCACATGGAGACCGGAAAATCCTTGGCCTTTGTTTCATAAGCCTCATTCCTACAGCCTTCATGTTTGCAGCATTGTCGGTTACCACCTGAACTATACAATCTGCCTCAATTTCTTCAATCACCTCATTCAATAATCTATTAATTTATTTTACATCTTGGATGTAATCAGTTTTATCAACTGATTTGATAAATACCGTACCCGTAGACGAGTAGACTAGAAAATTCAAGAGATGACGATGTGTGATGGTCGTCCACCCATCACACATTAGTGTGCAACCTCTTTCCTTCCATGCCCATTTGAAAGTTTTCACCCAAGCCTGCAACTCATCATACTCTTCTCAACACAGACATGCCTAATCTCATAAGGGGTGGGTGCCTTTATACGTGGACCATGTTCTGCAGCTGCATCTAACATGGTGGTGAAATAAGGAGAAGATGCCTTGTTGGGTGGAATGCCTCCATCCAAAAAAAACTTCCCAGTAACTCTCACTAGATTATCTCTTGCTTTACCAAACTTGCAATTTAGTGCTTTTATGATGCCTGGCTGCTTTGATATTGATTTTTTATAAACAAATGGGTCAGTTGGCCCCACCAAAACTGGCCCATGAGGTGCCTGTGAAGGAGATCTTTCAACCTCCTCAATGTCTGGATCTTGACGGGGTTGTTTGTGACTAAATGCTGGACGCAAACTTGCTCCCCCCGATCTAGATGAACCACCCTGCTCATATTGGCTATCTCTAGCTGCTGCTTCATATTGCATTCTTCTCATCTCTTCCTCGTCCTGAAGTGACCTTACACTTTCTCTCCTAGCCCTTGTCATTCCGAGTCTTCATCGTCATCATCAAAGAAGCCAAATACCTCTTCTCTGCATGCTTCAAGTTTCTCAGTTCTTCTTCTTTCTTGTACTACTTTTTTTTGTGTGCAGTTGCCTTAAGGAGCCCCTGCATTTCAGCTCGCACATTTGGTGGCACTTTCGGACATGTACCAAATGTTGTTTCAATCGGGTAATCCCCCCATTGAGAACCTTTCCACAATAATTACATATTACTTTGCTTTTACTTCCTACTGCTTCACCGTGGCTCCATGCCGGATCTATGTTACAGACCATTGTTCCTATAAAATAAGAAATTCATATAATAGTAATACTCTAACAACAATTATAGATTTAATAAAATCATTTTCAAAGTCCTAAGCCTTTGGTAGTTAAAGTATCATACATATTAAATACACTTGAACAATTATTTTTAGAAAAATCTAAAGATTTAATAAAATCATTTTCAAAGTCCTAAATATATAGATCTAGCATAAAAGTATGTAAATCAATCATTTACATGCCACACAATGATCATGAATCATTAAAACAACATATTTATGATGAAATCTCCAAAAAATGATATATATATTATAATTCAAATATTAGAAAATCTGAAAATAAAATAATTAAAATAAAAATCTAAATCATGTTTATGACTATGAGTAGATGTAGATCTATCATCTACACACTATTAATAAGCCTTTGGTATCATAAATAATCTAATAATTAACAACAGTTCTTTCTAGAAAAAACTAATTAAAGATTTAATAAAATTATTTTCAAAGTCCTAAATATATAGATCTAGCATAAAAGTATGTGGTCGACACTTAAATGTGCAACTTTTAACCGCAAGATTACGGTGTCGTCAAGTAGTAAAGGACTAAAGAGTCCGGATTATCGATCCCACGGAGAGAAGATGGAACAAGCAATGAATCCAATTAGAGTAGAATTGAACTAAGATATAGCTAATATAGAAAATTGAAGTAAACAATTAAAACTACTAAACTATGCAATGTAAACTATTAATTAATAATCTAAAATATGAAATTAACAAGGTCTAAGCTAATCTAACAAACTACACTAAACTAGTGGATGAATGGTCGTGGAAATGGAAGATTTAAAGTGAAGATGTGGTGTGAAATGTGTATGATTTTAAAACAAGTGGTGTGAAGTGTAGATCTAGAAATCTAGAAGTGAAAATAATAAATCAAATAAAGATTTAAATTAACAACAATAAGAATAATAGATTAGGCAATCCAAAATCCACTAAGTATGTAATTAATTCAAACAATGCATGTTCTAATTCAATTCCCAAATCTACAATCCAATTAGCAACCTCTTGCCTAATTAGATTGGTTGATATAACAATGAAAATCAAAGTAAAAGAAAATCATAGGCCAAGATCCTAGATCATCATCTAGCTACCCTAACAATAATTCATCAAAATCAAGCTACAAAATATCAAAAATAAGGGCTCTAGAGCATGATATGTGAGCGAACTTAATCAAACTACAAAGCATCAACTGAGATTATCCAAGCATCAAGTGTAGAGATAGAGCATGAGAAATGAGAGAGATTAGCACAACTAGATCTAAAATCTACTAATCAATTAAGGTACAAGTAGGGAATTTAAACTAAAATATGCATGAAATTAAACTAATCACATTACTTAGCTTCAAAAGTAGAGCCTAATCCAAGAGCTTTAGCCACTAAACATCAAGAAAGAGCTCCAAATCTTCATTAATGAACTCCAATTACACACTCTCTCTCTAGATTAGTTACAAGAAGCTCCTAATTATAATCTAAAGTATAAATAAAATTACAAAAAGACTAACTTGCCAAAAGATCTCTCCTTCTCTACAAAAGCATTCCAATTTATAGAAACTTAAAAGACATTTGATTGGCTCATTTTCATTCACAAGGATTGCTTCCATTTGATTTGTTGCAACTTGAAGGCTTTTGATTGGCTCTTTTGCTTTCACATGGATTGCTTCAATTTGATTGGTTGCAACAAACAGCATATGTGCTTTTTGCTTTTTGTGGTCCTTCATTTTGGAGGCTTTTGATTGGCTCATATCCTTTTACATGGATTTGTGCCATGGCAAGCTTTGATTGGTGGAGAGGTTAGAGTTAGATGAAATATCTTCTATGTAAAAACAAATATAATTGTTAGGATTTGAACCCATAACCTATATCACAGCAACCAAACCTCTAACCAATACATCAACCACTCCTTTGTGTTGGAAAATGACTTCTTCTCATCTTATTTTGGAATTCTTCAACAATACTGATGCCTTGGGACATTAGCCGGAAGGTTGGGGTAGTCGCGGGGTCCACCTACACAAGAGAAATTACATAAAAATGCGCTATAAATAATCGGATTTATGGATGATAATCCGATAATCCGTTTAATTTGATAGAATGATAAAATCTGTGTAAAGCAAATGATATGCATATGATATGCTGATAAAACCCGAACTAATGAGGGGTAAAATATGCGATATTTAACACTCATCACACCCCCAAACCTACATTTTGCTAGTCCCGAGCAAAAACTATAAAGAAAAACTAAACTATATGCAAGAAAACACGGTAAAAATCCTAACTCACTTTCGCAGGAATCGCGGTTGCACTTAGCTCGTGCAACAAGCCTTTAAACCCCTAGGTTTCCCCTAGTGGACGAGTTTTGTCTCGTGAGGGCTTTCAGTGAATAAATCCCACAAAATTCTTTTTATTTTGAAAAGAAAATATTTTTGATGTCCAACAGTCTTTAGCAAGATAATAAGAATGAATAATAAGTTAGGAATACTAGCCAACTCTTGAAGATATGCCAGTTAATACCTAAGTCCCACTGTGTATGTGTGTATATTTAGCCAATAATCATGCAATCTTCAAGTCGAAGCTCACACAACCTTAATCCCCTTCGGAATACATTTCGCCTTGACTACTGCCTTATAGGTCATACTCTCAACAATGGAAGTACACAAATTTTGCTGATAACTCTCAGTATGTGAGTATGAACAAGGCTAAGAACTCACATAATTGATAAAGAACGGAGCTTATGTATATAATAATTGATCTCAAAGAATAAGATATAACCAATAGAAGGTGGAAATGCTCACTAAACTTCTCACTCATTCAACACCTAATCTTTCCTAGGATCCAATAGGTCTTTCATAGGTTGTAATGGGGTTAGGGTTAATTGGTAGGATAAGGGTTAAATGTGGCTAAGTATTCTTGAGAAGGTAAGGGTCTTCAAGTCTTCATAGGAAGATCTTCCACTATCTTCACTTCTTCCTTTTGCTTTGTGTTCTTTATTCCACTCTATCTCTTTTGGTGCTTGCTTTTCTTTGGTTTCCCATATCTTTTTTTCTTTTTCTTTTGTTTTCCTTTGGTCTCATTTCTTCTTCTTTTTTTCAACTTTCAAATTCCTTTATTCCTTTGTCATCCCTTTGTAGAACATCTATATTTTGGTAGTCCATGTGAAGTCTTCATCACTAATGCTCAAATCCTTCCTTTCTTTATACATCCCTACCCTTCTAAAAAACAATAGGTCAAAAAGGATTATATATATGTGGGTGATGAGGCTTGGGACAATGAAGGAAGGTTTTTTGTAAAATAGGCTCAAGAGGGCTACTAAGGGTATAAAATGTAATAGGTGAGTTCAAAATTTGGCCATTGGTTTTTAGAATGCCTATCATCTTCCCCTAAGTTCGAAAAATGCATCATAAGCAACAAGTCAAGATTTCTTCGCATTTTGATGTCACCTCTATGGTTATAACAAGGAATAGCACTTATGAGATCGAAAGTGCTGGGACTACGAAGCTCTAGGAGTAGCTCTTCATTCTACTCAGGAAAAGCGCAGAAGAGTCCTCACCCAAACCGATATAGATAGGCTCAGTCGCTCAATGGGTTTTAGTCTCCACTAATGATTCTTTCGGGTCTGTCAGAAGTGATTTGCTCTTCTCTTGGACTACATTCATGTGGCCAAATGTTTAAAAAGGTTATAGGACTTGTATCTATGACAACTCTTCAAGCTAAAATCCATGGACAATTTTTGAAATCTTTTACAGATTTTTAGTGATTTTAGAAAATTTTCAAATTTTTAGGGTTTTTCAAAATTTTAGGGTTTTGGTATAAATGGAAAACAAAATAACTTATGTACATGCAAAATGCAAAGCATGAAATACAGTGCCTCACCCCCAAACCTATCCTAAACATTGTCCCCAATGTTTATGCATAACAGAAATAAAATGGGACAAGGAAGGTAAATTGGAATTTCTCACCATGGGGTGCCGACACACGGGTATATTGGGTTGCCTCCCAACAAGCGCTAATTTTAACGTCTTCAGCTAGACGCAATAACATGGTATGAGGCCAATCTATCCTGGGTCCACAAGAAGGACCTTCTCCGCAACATTGTCAGGATCCACAAACTTAAGATACTCTTTTAATATGTGCCCATTCACTTGAAATGTGCTACCATCTATGGGATTCAAAAGTTCAACTGCACCGTGGGATTGGACTGAAGGTTCATATGATGGTTTGGCACCTTCTTCCAGATGAATCTGGTGCGTAACTATAGATGGACTGGTTCCTTTAATGTCTGAGATGGTCCTACCTAGGGCACTCTGATGGTCTTTCAGCACATCCAGTAATTTCTTTTCCTGCTCTTCCTCAAGGTCTGAGGCAATAATTACTGGGTTGCTAGCAGAGGACCCCAAGTAGGCATATTTTAAATTCTCGGGTAATGGTTTCAATTCTAATTTAGGTGGCTCAATAATAATTGATTCTTCTGCGACCATAGATTCAAAGGTGGATGTAAATATAGACTCAATTTTCTATTTCCATTGGCCAACATCCATCGGCTGGGTCGAATCCAATAATGCATTAACTTCGCATATGGACCCGTCGATGTCTATGTTGGCATTGAAGTGAGCCAGACATTCTTCCAGCGGATCTGTGTAATATGATGATTGAACTGCTTGATAAACTAATGAGTCAATCATGTTCACTTCCTCATCATCATCTGGGTCTAATCCATGTAATTTTGGTAACATGCTGATGGTGGCGGGCCGGATCTCAAATTGGTCCGCATTATTCTCTCGCCAAACTATATAGCTAGGTGAAGTGGATGCAAATGGTGCAAATAGTTCATTGAGGGTCCTTTGCTGAGGGTTTTGGGCAGCCATTGTGGGTACTATGGGTGGGGCAGGTAAAGCAAGGTAATCAATCCTCACTAATCGACCTTGATCACGTATCCACACTCGCATACAACTGCGACTAACCTAGCAATGCAATGGCCCGCTTAATGAAATGAATGCAACATGACAAAAATTTTGAAAACTAAATGAAAAGATAATCTAAACTAAGGTTACCTAAAAGAATTCTAGACAGCTCCTAACTATGAAGAGGACACTCTGGCCTCCAACCTGGACCTATGAAATGGAAATTCTGGCCAGTTAACCCCCAGGTAGATGGTGGGATCTCAACGCACTAGGCGAAGGATCCTCTTAAAAACCAACTCCTCGAACAACAAAGTTGTCTCCCTATTTGGCAAGATGGTAGCCAAAGGACAAGGTTTGCTTAGGCACCAGAAAATCTGCCAAGGCACACAATTGGCACAACCGCGGCGGTCTTCCCTGGTGAGCTCATAACCTAAGGTCACGTTTCTACTCAATTTTATTATGGTTTATTGGTTCAAAACTATGTGAGAATTAAGATGAAATCCTAAGGGCAAGGGAACGGTGATGAAATCCGAGTCCTTATCTTATTGGGTAATTTGCCCTTTACTAGTAGTGCACCAAATTACAAGTGTATTTGAAAAAATTACACTATAAAGCAAGGAACAACAAACAAAGTAAACCCGCTTGCAAGGGATTCGCGGGGGTTAGGAAATGCAAACCTCCCGATTTATTTCGGGGGACGAATCGGTTGTCGTCGACTCACACCACGGACACCAATTTTCGTGTACGAATGTGAGGGGCCGCGACGGTATAGTCCAACCGTCCTCCTTCCCTACAAGCAATTTATTGCAATTCTACTAAACAACAAACTACTTAATGTAAATAAAGTGCGTAAAGTAAAGTAAATGGGTCACGGGCCGACCCGCAACCAAAATTATTACAACTTTGATGATAAATACCTAATACAACCAACTAAGAAAGTAAATAAATGTCCAAACTAATCCTAAACTAGGAAAGCAAGTAAAATCTTCAAGTTCTCCAATGCACTTTTCCACTTTCCTTTGCTCCAAATGAGGAATTCTCTACAAAACAAACACAAACAATGTGTAGAATCCGTAAGGAAAATATAGGAAAGATAAAAAGTACACCAAGCTAAAAATGAGTTCAACTCAATGGAATTCAAAGCTTTCCAATGCCTCTCCCCGGCAACGGGCGCCAAGAACTTGGTCGACACTTAAATGTGCAACTTTTAACCGCAAGACTACGGTGTCATCAAGTAGTAAAGGACTAAAGAGTCCGGATTATCGATCCCACGGAGAGAAGATGGAACAAGCAATGAATCCAATTAGAGTAGAATTGAATTAAGATATAGCTAATATAGAAAATTGAATTAAACAATTAAAACTACTAAACTATGCAATGTAAACTATTAATTAACAATCTAAAATATGAAATTAACAAGGTCTAAGCTAATCTAACAAACTACACTAAACTAGTGGATGAATGGTGGTGGAAATGGAAGATTTAAGGTGAAGATGTGGTGTGAAATGTGTATGATTTTAAAACAAGTGGTGTGAAGTGTAGATCTAGAAATCTAGAAGTGAAAATAACAAATCAAATAAAGATTTAAATTAACAACAATAAGAATAATAGATTAGGCAATTCAAAATCCACTAAGTATGTAATTAATTCAAACAATGCATGTTCTA
This sequence comes from Litsea cubeba, assembly GCA_012931725.1. Lineage (NCBI taxonomy): Eukaryota > Viridiplantae > Streptophyta > Magnoliopsida > Laurales > Lauraceae > Litsea > Litsea cubeba. The sequence continues at coordinate 47,079,173 of CM022953.1, forward strand.
ATTCAATTCCCAAATCTACAATCCAATTAGCAACCTCTTGCCTAATTAGATTGGATGATATAACAATGAAAATCAAAGTAAAAGAAAATCATACGCCAAGATCCTAGATCATCATCTAGCTACCCTAACAATAAATCATCAAAATCAAGCTACAAAAGATCAAAGATAAAGGCTCTAGAGCATGCTATGTGACAGAACTTAATCAAACTACAAAGCATCAATTGAGATTATCCGAGCATCAAGTGTAGAGATAGAGCATGAGAAATGAGAGATTAGCATAACTAGATCTAGAATCTACTAATCAATTAAGGCACAAGTAGGGAATTTAAACTAAAACATGCATGGAATTAAACTAATCACATTACTTAGCTTCAAAAGGAGAGCTTAATCCAAGAGTTTTAGCCACTAAATATAAAGAAAGAGCTCCAAATCTTCATTAATGAACTTCAATTACACACTCTCTCTCTAGATTAGTTACAAAGAAACTCCTAATTATAATCTAAAAGTATAAATAAAATTGCAAAAAGACTAACTTGCCAAAAGATCTCTCATTCTCTACAAAAGCATTCCAATTTATAGAAACTTAAAACAAATATAATTGTTAGGATTTGAACCCATAACCTATATCATAGTAACCAAACCTCTAACCAATACACCAACCACTCCTTTGTGTTGGAAAATGACTTCTTCTTATCTTATTTTGGAATTCTTCAACACTACTGATGCCTTGGGACATTAGCCGGAAGGTTGGGGTAGTCGCGAGGTCCACCTACACAAGAGAAATTACATAAAAATGCGCTATAAATAATCGGGTTTATGGATGATAATCCGATAATCCGTTTAATTTGATAGAATGATAAAATCTGTGTAAAGCAAATGATATGCATATGATATGCTGATAAAACCCGAACTAATGAGGGGTAAAATATGCAATATTTAACACTCATCAGTATGTAAATCAATCATTTTCATGCCACACAATGATCATGAATCATTAAAAGAACATATTTATCATGAAATCCCCAAAAAATAATATATTATAATTCAAATATTAGAAATTTGAAAATAAAATAATTAAAATAAAAATCTAAATCATGTTTTTGACTATGAGTAGATGTAGATCTATCATCTACACACTATTAATAAGCCTTTGGTATCATAAATACCTTAACAAGTAACAATAATTATTTTTAGAAAAAATAAAGATTTAATAAAATTATTTTTAAAATCCTAAATATATAGATCTAACATAAAAGTATGTAGATCAGTCATTTACACACCATACAATGATCATGAATCATTAAAAGAATATATTTATGATGAAATCCCCAAAAAATGATATATTATAATTTAAAAATTAGAAAATCTAAAAATAAAATAATTAAAAATAAAAATTTAAATCATGTTTATGACTATTAGTAGATGTAGATCTATCATCTACACACTAGTAATAAGCCTTTGGTATCATAAATACCCTAACAAGTAACAATAATTATTTTTAGAAAAAATAAAGATTTAATAAAATCATTTTCAAAATCCTAAATATATAGATCTAACATAAAAGTATGTAGATCAATCATTTACACACCATACAATGATCATGAATGTGTGGCTACTACTCTAAGGAATATGAAGATGAGAGGAGAGGGGAAGAAGATGAAGATGGGGAAAAATAGGGTTTTGGGCTTTTTAAGGGAAATATCGGCCGAGATCTCGTTACGACCGAGATGAACTTCATCTCGGCCGATATATCGTGATATTTTGGAGATATGGGTACCGATATTGCCGAGACCGATATTTCAGCGAGATATCGGCTCGGTACCGGCCGATACCAATTCATATCGGCCAGTTTTTAAAACCATGCATGCAGGTCTCAACGATTTCTTCTGTAAGCATAGTCCTCTTGGGATCAATAAGGCGCCCACTTGCACTAAATGCCTGCTCTGATGCAACTGTGGACGCTAGTATTGTTAGTATATCACAAGCTATGACAAAAAGCACAGGAAACTTAGTTTTGAATGATTTCCATCATGCCAAAATATCAAAATCATCTTCTTCATCATCCGAGATTGTAATAGGATCGCTCCTCATGTACATTGTTAATTCATTAAGGTTGTAAGATCCTCTAGAAGAAGAGGAGTTACTTCCCTGAGATTTCCTTATAATACTCCAAATGGCCTTCCTTTTTCCTTTATGTAATTGGGGAGGGCCTGTTGGGACCGTGGGTGCTATGGAACTACCTAATCGGGTAGCATATTCCAAATAAAGTATTTCTAATTTTGCCTTAATTGTTGTTGTCATTTATATTAGTTGTATTCATATGAAAGTTTATTTCATCAAGAAGGGTTTCTACACCTTGTAATTTCAATCTAGGGTCTAATGCAGCAGCTATACAAAATGTTAAAGGAGCTATTCTCCAATATGATGAAAACTTTTTTTTCCTTCATTTGTACACACATAAGTTGAAAAATCGGAAAATCTCTATACTTTTTAAAAGTAAGGCTTGTTTCATAAAAGTGGGCTAAAGCTTGATTTGATGTGGGATAATATACCCCGGAAAAAAATAATGTTGCATCATGAAAAACTTCTAAATTATCTCTCATTATCTCAAGAAGGGTCCATTTATCATCACTTATAAAAATAATTTAAAGCTCTAAATAAAGTTGACAATATTGATTTAGTGTCATTTTATAGGCACTTTTGACATTTTATAGGTGAAATTACATCTATGCTTTACATCATAAGATATTTTCTTTGGTTCTAGATTCAAATTTACACATATGTCCCTCCACCATTATTTTTGCACAGGAGAACAAAAAATGTATCCTACAATCCATTTAATAATCTCTAAATCATCTCTAATTAATTTCACCCCTACTTGTACGATAAGATTTATGATGTGGCATGCACACCTATTGTGAAATAGATATCCATTTAAATCAAGTTGAATCGCATGTTTTAGTAAATCTGCTGCGACATTGTTAGTGCTTGCATTATCTAAAGTTATAGAAATTATTTTATTTTTAATTTTATATTCTCTAAGTTTTTCAAGGATGGTGGACCCTATCCTAGCACCAGTGTGTGGGAATTCTAGCATAGAAAACGCTATCATTCTTTTCTGCATCACCTAATCACTATAAATATAATGTGATGTGATTGCAATGTACCCCAGATTTTGTTTAGAAGTCCATAAATCTGAAATTAAAGCCACTTTTCGAGGTATATTTGTAAAAATATTTTTTAAATTCTCTTTTTCTTTCAAAAAAGTCTTTATATTGCATCATTTCTAGCAGTAACTCTAAATATTTTCTGCCATGAAGGATTAAAGACAGCCCTAAAAAAACTTTCAAAACATCGGTCTTCGGAAAGTATAAATGGTGCCTGGCGACATATTATAAACTTAATAAGTTGACATCTATCATTAATAAGGTTATAGTTGAAAACTCCTAAACCACCAGATGAATCTATTTGAGAAAGTTGTGTTTGAGTCATCCCACCTCTTAGCGCCACCCCCCCCCCCCCCCCCCCCCCATCGTTTGTGTTATTCGTGTGCTTGCGCACATACGCTTCATGTGTATATTAAGGTGGTCAATGCCGCTTGATGATTTGCCACTGAGGAGATCTTTGCAATATTAACATTGTGCCTTCTCCTCTGTTCCTCCTTTGGGACATGGGACAATAACTTTAACAAAATGAGACCATACAGGAGAAGTCAATCTTATTTTTCTCTTCTTTTTTTGTTGTAGAAACCGAAAATGCAAGATCTTGGGGATTATTACTATCTACTTCTATGCCTTAGTCTTGATCTAAGTGAATAAATTCAGGATCTTCCTCATTTATAGAGAAGTCAAGGTTGAAAGGTTGTGATGGTCCAGCCATTTTTCTAAATAAAAGATTTAAATAAAACTTAAATAAATAATTATATATAATGTGTTTTTTGTGATAATTTATATAAGAAATGGGAGAAGATGAGACTTAATATATAATATTACTATGTATATTACTACTAAATAAAACTCAAAATCAAAGATAATAAATACTTGTATGAGAGAGGGAGAACTAATAGAGAAGTCCTTCTTAGTTGAATCCTCCACTTTAGAGAAGTCACCTCACTCTCCACTTCTTAGAAGTAGAGAGAGCTTAGAGCCTTAGAAAGAGGGAGTGTGAGAAATGAGAGAGTAGATGAGTGTAGAGAAATGAAAGAAATGAGGGCTATTTATAGAATTTCTAAGTGATAAAATGACATAAAATACCCATTCATATGACCATTTTATAGTAGTTGGGGGTATAATGGTAAAAAATAATCAAAAGAGACTTGGGTTGAAAAAAAATCATTTTTACCATTTTTTGAAGGGGGGGGGGGGGGGGGGGGCGCATTTTTCAAAAAAATAGCCGTTGGGGGGCCTCTTTGGGCCGTGCCTCGTGCCTGGTCGGGCTGCCCGCGGGCATTGAGGCACTGGCCCAGCACGGCACGGATTGTGGTCGTGCCGTGCCTCGGGTCTGGCAACCCTGGCCCAGTGGGACTGCTAGGCCGGGCCCAGGCACGATTTTTTCGTGTCGAGCACGTGCTGGGCTTGGTCCGCCCTCCTATATTTACACCTCTAGCCTTGCCGTATGCAAATCTCACTAAATTTTCAGCAATTCTTGTAATTATATCTCGACAAAAACATATAAACTCCATTAATTGCACAAAACTCCAATGTAGATATCTTCATTTATCCACATTGATATTTAATTGATATAATTTCAGAAAAAAGGACTCAATATATTGTTCTAAAGAAAAGTCAATAACTTTCCACAGAATTCTAAGATATTGTTCTGTAATTTTTTCACATATTGCTTTCTATCAATATCATCTCATGTAATTGTCACCGACTTAACGACCCTATCCAATTCAAGCTGCACTGTAACATAATCTAGCACTATAACTTTACCGACTATCCCTTTCCCATCATGATTCCAGTGAGTTGATTGGTACTTAAAGAAACTAATCTTCTACCATCTACCGCAATCTGAAGAAAGGAAAAAATAAAAGCTCAAACCATCAATATTTTCAGCAGAAGTCGCTAGTAACTATAAGTCTTTAACCATATCAAATTCAAATCCTACATTGTTTTTATTTGAAATTTAGTAGCAGAAAACCCAGATACCAAAACTCAAAAACCTCTGGAACCCAAAATTGCAAATAGAACCAAATATCGACTTCTATTACTTAAAAAGAAAAGCATAAAACATCAAAATCCAAATCCAGAGGAGATTCAATTTCCATTCACTAGTAACTTAATTATCAAGAGTTCCAAAACTCAAGTAAAAATATCCACATAAATGAACATCTCTTGTAAATATCTCCATATAAATGAATTTCAAATATAAGTAAGCATAATGTAAATATCTCTTGACAAAAACATAGAAACTAAAATGTACGAATATAAATAAACAAATAGAATGTCCGGTTTACACCCGGTGTTCGGTGGCAGTATAGAAATAATTAGAGAATGTTTAACATATAGTCAAGGCAGTGCTACCGGACCCGCACAGGACGAGATTTGACGTAGGCCCGTTCAATTTAGGATCGGAATTGGACAACCCTCGGTAGGCCCGCTCAATATTTGGAATAGGATTGGATTGCCCAAACTCAGGCCCGGCCCGGCCCATTGACAGGCCTATTTACCATTTAGAAAGATAGAGATTGGTTCATAAAAGCTGCAGTAGATCTTATCATTTATCCTTCCTAAAACTAGCATATCCTAATTCTAAAAAATAAGACAAACGTCTAATCTTCCCTTGGTAGAGGGATTGGAAAATCGTACTCTTTAATTTTCAATGGACCCACTCGTAAGGTCAAATACCACTATGACGCCCCACATTTATAGGTTGCATGACAAGTGAATACTGTAAAACTTAAGATGGCAACTTACCTCGTTGGTGAGTAACGAAAATTCTCACTTGACTGTCCAAGATTCAAACTTTGGGTACGCCACCTTTTTTCATTTGTGTGGGCCTTTTTTTCCACCGACATAGACTGTATTCCTATATGTATGTAGGATCTCTCTTGGATTGCAGCCCCTGACTGGGTTTCCAAAAGAGAAAAGGCCGGCTTTCTCTTTTTGTGCTGCCCCTACAGTTGACACTACAACAAAATGCACTATTGGTGACACCCTTTGGTGACAAAAAATCAATGTTGTCACGGAATGCACACAACGGTGACAAAAAATTTTTTTGCTTGTCACGAAAAGTCTTTAGCTTAGGTGCCAAATAGAGAGGAGATTTGGTGATAAAAAAATTTGTCACCAAAAGATCCAATAGATTTGGTGGCAAAATTTTTTTGTCACCAATGCAATGGCCTAATTTTTACCCTCTCCCGCCTCCACAGCCACGTTTTCCCTCTCCAAGCCCTTTTTCCCCTTTCCATCTCTTAATCCCTTTGCCGTTTTCTCAATATAGCCCAAGCCCTTGAGTGCCATTTATGTAATTCTCAATCGGCGCTCATCTCACCTCCATCCGTCATCTCTCTCTCCCACGCAAGCCTTCTCCTCCATCTCCCAGGCGACGTCATCCCCCTCTCCCTCTCATCATCTCCATCTCACGATCCCTCTCATCGCCACACCCAGCAGCCCCCCATCTCCATCTCCATCTCCATCTTCTTCCTCCCTGCACAGTCCTCTCCATTTGAACAAAAGGCCCTGGTTCTAGCAGATTTTACAGAGATCGACAGAGGAGAGGGGAAAACGAAAGCCCCAACACCAGAACATCATCTCGATTGAACTTCTCCCTCATCTCAAACCCCTTCAGCATCTTCCTCATCTCTCTACATCTCCCCCACAAGGCGACTCTGCATCTCTGCATCCCCCTTCTGCCCTTCTGCATCTCCTTTCCTCTCGGTCCCTGGCCCATCTCGCCTGGTCCAGCGCCCATCTCCCTCATTTCTCTGCATCTCCCTCTCGGTCCTCGTCCAGTGCCCATCTTGCAGCGCCCATCTCTCTCTCGTCCAGCCATCTCTCTGACCCATCTCTCTCTCGTCCGCCATCCTCGCCGTAGAGCAGCCCCGCAGCGACACCTCTCACTATCTTCAGCACAGAGTCGCCTTGGGCTCATCAGACAAATACTCATCCAAGCTCCCATTACGCATGAAGTCATAAAACCAGCATCAAATCGCCGCGCCGACGACACCAACGCTGCAACTGGACTAGATTCCGATGCCGGAGCCAACCAATACACTCAATCTCCGCCACAAACTCCCTTATCCCCTGCTTCGAGAGGCGAATTGGGTTCTGAATTTCATGCCATTTTTTAATCTGAATGTCCCCTGTTTGTGAGAATGCTTTCTGGGTTTTGTTCATGGAATCTTTTTTAATGGTGTTTTGTCCTTGGAATCTTGGAAATTAAGATGAAGTTGTTTGCCTGTGGGAGTGGTTCAGTTCAATTTCCCGTCTTTTGTTTTCTCCTGTATTTAATTTCAGCTGTGATTTCGTTTTCTGCGGAAAGTGTGAAGTGAAGATTTCGTTTTATTCAGTTTCAGTTTGTATTGTTTGATAGGGAGGAGCATTTTCTGCAGTGAAATTAGTTTCTACCTCTTGGGTCTGAATATAGTTTCTGCAGAAATTGGGGAGAATGCTTCACTAAGGGCATTTTTCTGCGGCATTTTAATTAAGTTCACAGTTCATTTTCTGTGGAAAATAAATACAAGTATTTTTTAGCACTGGATTGTTGTATGAGTAATTTGGTTGTGAATGAGAGAGGAAACCACAGCATAGGTTACATCCTCATGGTTAGTGCATTAATACAATTCATGTAAACTCTGTCTGTGTTATGTTCCTAGTGTAATTATTAATTCAGCTTAATGCATTTATGTGATACCTTCTTGTTTTGTGCAACGAACTCAATCTATTCGTAGGGCTGATTACCTGAAGTTATTTGCATTATTGTTTATTTTCTAGAGGAGAAGAAAACACATTGTCATGAAGCTTTATTTTGGGCTCTTTGAAAAAACACAAGTAGAAAAAGGCTAGAAAATGCTTTCACCTCTGAAAATAGAAACTGATGGAGTGTTCATATTAAGAAGGAACAATGGAAAAGGGAAAAGAGATAATCTTTATCAGTGAAAAATGCTCTGCTCAAAGAGACCCATTACTGGGTTTGATTGGTTCTAGAAAAATTAGTATTAGTAGTCAGTAGATGGATGGTTTTGTGGGTTCTAAAGAGAAGAGGAATATGGATGCAAAGGTCCTATACCCCATTTATTTTCATATTTTTTTCAATCTATGTCCATGGAAAACCTGAACGTGAATATGTGATCGTATTCATGTGGTTGAATCTCTGATGGCCCACCAAAAGAGATGTACCATTGGGTGTGTATGTCAGAAGAAACATGGATGACACTAAATTCTTGTAATCTAGCATAGGATGTATCATGTATGGATATCTCATATGATAGTTAAATGTCATCACAACATTGCTAGGGGCTTCCAATAATGAGTCTATTGCAATAGGTGGTTGCATTTGCATTGCATACAATTATTTGTGTAGTTCATAGATGGTTTTGATCCTTGTCATGTGAGATGAGGTTATGCACCACTTACACACCTAAGCACTTGAGCATATAAATATTTCTTCTGCTCAGTAAATTTACCCAAATATCATAGTTTCTTTGTTTTGTTAGGACTTGGCTGTGAAAAGTCTCCATGTCAGAAAATTAATAATTTGCTCACGCGATTTCTACATCTTAATTTTTATTCTAAATATAGGCATATGTTGAAGACACGAGGAAGACATTATCCAGCCAAACATGGAAAGTTAGCACAACAATATGTTGGGGGCTACAAGACTGATGGTTGAACTATGATGGTGTTGAAGATTTCTGCAAGAGGTTAAACCATGAACTGGTGGAGCTGCCAAAGGTACACACAAACTAAAAAAAAGAAAAAAAAAAAGAGAAAAGGTTAAAGTATTTTGGTTTCACAAATAGTTTTCCTTTTTGGTGCAAAACCTAGCAATCACAATATGGGACATTGCTTTTCAAATTCTTCTTCTGCCCCTATGTCTTTATGACGCAAATTGTCAATGTTGATTTTGTAGGAGAACTTGGAAAAATCACAATCTGTAATAATTTTGTGTCTACCAGTACCACTACAAATGCATGATATAATACGTAGCTACTTCACATGTCATGTTCCTGGCAATTTCTAATCTCCGGAATATATCTGAGACTTTTAAAATTTTGGTGTTTACTCTATATGATCAGGAAAACTTCCTACAATTTAATAATTAAAAAACTGAAGAGAGAAAAATATGAGAAGTTGTTAAAGTTGGGAGTGATTACATGTGGTTGGTTATTCCAGGGTGACTTTATGGTGGCAACCCAATAGATAATAGAGATGGATATGGAGGTGACACATAACAATAGTACAATTCCTTTTTTAACTAAACCAATAGTTTTTTTTTTTTTTGAACTACTGGTTTTTAACTAAACAAATAGTTAAGCCATATGTTTGGTTTCTTGCTCTAATTTGAAGCCCGTATGTTGTTCACATAATAGGTTTGGCCATTTGGTTGATGTGTATTCATGGAATCTTACTTGAGCCAACTCGATCAGGTGGGTACACTCATTCCTTTTCAATTTTTTTGTGTACTTGAGTCTTCTGACTAATTGATGAATATATATATATCTAGTTATTTGTTGCAATCAGTTATGTACTTGGTCACTTGTAATTGTACTATGATGGCAGGTTTTTTTTGGGTTGCTCTATTGTACATGAAAGTAGAATAATATGGACAAACACTACCTCAAAATGGGTTAAAAACGACAGTTTTTATTAGATTTTACAACACCGAAAAGCTGTCGCTCAAAACGACGTATACCTCCCGCCGTTTCTAAAAGATCGACAGTATACTTAGTGTCGGTATACCATTTTAAAAATCGATATACAGGTACCGTCGTTTTTATACATAAACCCGCCCGACACTACCCAAAAACCCCTTTCAATTCATTTTCGCGCCCTAGGTCTTTCGCGCCCTTATATCTCTTACGCCCAAGGTCTTTCGCGCCCTTAATATCTCCCAAATATCTCTTTTGCCCGGCATCCCACAACTCCATCGACGATCCCCACTACACTTTCTCCTTCACCGCCTTGACTCTGTCTAGGTATGTTTCGTTGTCCTCTTTTCACTTCCTTTTCTTTTTCGAAATCATGGCCTCATTTCATTCTTGATTTGTTTTCTCTTCTTCTTCTTTATGGATTTTATGGTCTCACGATTGTTGTGGTTGTTTCCATTTTTTTTATATCTTCAATGTATTTCTAGGGCAAATAAATGATCGATCATTTTTTTTTTGTTTAAGAGAAATGACGGATATCAGAAGGAGTAAATGCATTTGCATGTTGCTGTATGTCTTTGGGGGAATCCTAATTATTTATATGATTTCGTTTGTTTCTCCTTTCTGGAAATTGGGTGGTATGTTTTTTTCCCCTGTTTTGGCTTTGTTTTTGCTTTGTGTTGGATCAGAGTAAATGGGAAGCATAAGAAAAGACCCATTCAGAGGAATGCTATGATGATTGAATAGATTTCTTTTTGGTATCAGAACTTTTGGGTTTTGTTCATCTTCACTAACCATTCTTTATTTGATTTTTCTTTTCTCTTTCTATGTCTCTTATGGGCTTGTTGGGGCTGTTGGTTAAAATGGAAACGTTGCTCCTCCAATGATCATTGTCTTCCAAAGACCTCGATTCTCACCCAAATCAGGTATCCAGCCACCTCTCATCTTCTTTGTTGTGCATAAGGTAAATAAACTGCTATTTTTGGGGTTTGTGGATTTTAGCTGTGATTGAATTACAAGCCACAAGGTTTTTTTATAAATAGAATTCACATTGAATTGTTGGTCTTATTATCTGATTGACAGCCATTTCATGATGAAAAAAATACTTAACAATCAAAATTCATATTTTTGTTCATCCGACTTGAATGGTTCAGATCTTTGGAAGGTGGACTTACAACATGTATCCATTTGATTCAGCCCACTTAATACCTCATGTTTATATTTGATGTTTTTTTTTAATCACGTTTTGGGGGTTTGAATGGAATATTAATGGGTTCATGTGATCATATCTATATGAGCAAAGAAAACCCCGTTGAAGAGGGTTTGGGCCTCCTTCTTCTATGTGAGTTTATGTTTGTCCTTCCTTCTTGAATGGTTCAGATCTTTGAGAGCCAGCCCTAGATGGATTGGATATGTCTTTGATGATAGTGATGATGCTTTGGTCGTTAACATTTTTTTCTCTTTCTGGGTTAGGCTTGGTTGGGCTGAATTGATTTTAAAGAATCTGAATCTATTTGAATTTGCTTACTTTGTGTAGAACATGATATTCATGGTAGCTTTGATTTATTCATTTTATTTTTTCAATCTTTTAAGACTGGATTACTCGATGCATTGGTAACCTCAGGAAATTGTATTGGAGAGAAATATTTAAGGGGTCAATCGAGGCATTTCTTCTTTTCCAAGCAGATAGCTAGTACCATGCCATTCTACTAAAAGTATTCGGATGTAGATATGGCAAAAAATATCAATGCCTCAAGCTCTGTAGAATATATATGCATATGGTGATTTAAACACATTTAATATGGTATCTTAGGCAAGATATATTGAATGGGTTGTTTGTGGTGTATATATGTGCGCATGTATGACGCCAAATCTAAAATGGCTTGGTTTGTGAATAGTTCTTATCATGCAAATGCTGGTTTAAACTTCAAAAATGGGTTTCTCATAATATAAACCTTTCCTAATTTCCAGGGCTGTATTAAGCTTGGAGACAATGGTAGTTGATAGTCGATTGTTCATTATGAAAATCTATATCACATCATGGGACGGATGAAAGATGAAAAAACATTTTTTGCAGAAAAATATCTCACTTTTCCATACAGTATCCACGAATAAGTGATTTAGTCATGTCATCTCAATGTACCTGACCACATTAATGTTTCTTTAACATAGATACCTACGCTTGTGGTTTTTACATCCAATTTTGCATATCCCGTCTGTAAACCACAAATGTAATATTTTAAAGCTAATTTGAGAAAAAATATCAAGTGGGTTGCATTTGAGTAACTTTATTAAGTACTACTGTTACTGTTATTTGGATTGTAAAATGGCTTTCTATTACTTGGTGATGAAGCTATTTTGTGCATTTACTGTCAAAACTTGGAGATTTGATTCACTACTATAATGAGATTGCTTTTTAGAATTATATATGAGCACTACATTTAGGTATAATTTGCTGAGTATATCCATTGTAATTTTTATTTTTTGTTTTGAGAGGACATTGAGCAAGGACATTGTTCTGGATGACTTAAACTTGATTTCCCTTACCAAGGCCGAATAACTTAGTGGTCATGTGTGGATTGAGTCATATATTCATATTCAACCATTTTATGTGCCTTGCTCCATGTATTTAACTTTTCAGAACATGGCCCCAAGTAAAGAATGGATGACAGCACCAAGGCTTTCTGTTGAATACTTAGAAGGCATTGAGTCATTCTTTGAGTTTGTAAGAGCTAATAAACATAAATTAGGAGGTGCTGATTGGTACTGCTGCCCTTGTGTCAAATGTCGAAATCTGATAAGAGGGAAAAAGACTTTAAGAGATATCCGTACACATTAATAGTGACGGTATCGATACGACTTACACCACATGGTTCCACCATGGAGAAAAGAATCCTTATAGTCTTGTAAATGAAGGAAATAGTAGCGGTAATGAAGTTGTGTTGCCAAGAATGGTCGATATGGTGAATGACGTATTGGCAGGGGGGGGGGGGGGGGGGGGGGGGGGGGGGGGGGGGGGGGGGGGGTGGTAATGCATCTACAGATTGTGATGAAGCTAATGATGAAGAATTTTCTCAAGTTCAAAATGATTCACCAGAGAGTATTCGATACAAGAAGTTGATGGATGATGCGATAAAACCACTATATCCCTCATGTCACATTGAACATACGAAGTTGTCGGTGACGGTTGATTTGTTGAGCATGAAAGCTAAACATAAGTGGTCTAATGAGAGTTTAACTGAGTTGTTGCAATTGTTCAAAAATGTTTTACCTAGCGAGAACACCTTACCTGATAACACCTACACGGCGAAGAAGATGATCAATTCTTTACGTATGGAGTGTGAAATTATCCATGCATGCAAAAACGATTGCATACTTTATTGGAAAGAGCATGAAAATAGGGATAATTGTCCTACTTGTGGTGCAAGCAGATGGAAACCGGAGAATATATCAAAGCCACGAAGTAAACCTAAGCCGTGGAAGAAGTTAAGATATTTTCCATTAACACCACGATTGCAAAGAATGTACAGTGTACCCTGGATTGCTGAGAGTATGACATGGCATGCAAATGCAAGGTTAGTACCGAACGAATCAATTATGCGTCATCCAATTGATTCCTCATGTTGGAAACAAGTAAATCGTAAATGGACTAACTTCGCATTAGAGGTGCGTAATGTTCATCTGGGACTTGCAACGGATGGATTCAATCCTTTTGGGAACAATAATAACTCATATAGTTGCTGGCCTGTTATGATTGTTCCGTATAATCTTCCTCCATCGTTGTGCATGCGTAAAGAATTTACTATGTTAACATTATTAATTCCAGGGAAGAAGGGTCCAGGACATGACATTGATGTATACTTGCAGCCATTGGTGGATGAGTTGAATGAATTGTGGTCCATCGGAGTCGTAACATATGACTCTTATAGTAAAAGTAGGTTCTCAATGAAAGCAATTTTGTTATGCGCTATACATGATTTTCCTGCTTATGGCCATTTGTCGGGGTGTAGGACCGTGGGAAAGTATGCTTGTCCTGTGTGTGGCGAGGGGACTGATTCAGTGCGGCTAAAATATGGAAAGAAGTTTGCTTACATGGGGCACAGAAAACACCTAAAAGATATGAAGCATCCATTTAGGAGCCAAAAACCACAATTTAATGGGAAAAAAGAATATGAAAAGCCCCCCAAGCGTTTGAGTGGTAGTGAGGTATTAAGAAAAATGGAAACTATTAAGACTACTTTTGGAAAGATAGTAGGAAAGAAAAGGAAGAGAAGTACGGATGAGAATGAGCTCACCGCATGGTCAAAGAGATCAATTCTTTTTGAGTTGCCTTATTGGAAGGTGCGCTATAATATATTCTTACTATTTAAGTGATACTATATAATGAACTTTCATGCTAACATTAATATATAATTTTGTAGGATTTGCCCATTCGCCATAATCTAGATGTGATGCATGTAGAGAAAAATATGGCAGAAAATCTAATTGCAACGATTATGAACATAAAGGATAAGACTAAGGATGATCTTAAAGCCCGCCAAGACCTGAAGGATATGCGAATCAAGAAAAAGCTGTGGCCTGTGGAAAATAACGGAAAATTGACTTACCCGGACGCTCCTTACACTTTATCCCGACATGAGAAAGATTTGATATGTAAAACCTTATTTCATTTGAAGGTTCCCATCGGGTATAGTGATTATTGGAAGCACAAGGTGAGCTTGGAGGGCAGAGAGCTCAAAAACCTCAAGTCACATGATTATCACATTCTCATGCAGCAATTACTACCGGTGCTATTAATGCATGCATTTGAGTCACATAAGCCACTACGTGCTGCTATTCAAAATCTATCAATATTCTTTAATGTCTTATGTTCAAAGGTTATCAATCGTGAAGAACTTTCGAAGATGAAAGAAAGCATTGTGGAAACTCTATGTGTCTTTGAAAGGTACTTCCCGCCTTCATTTTTTGTTTCCATGACACACCTTGTTGTTCATTTGGCGGAGGAGGTGCAACTTTGCGGACCTGTTAGATATCGATGGATGTATCCTTTTGAACGGTATGAGAATGCTCTAGTTAATTTTAATATGTTCTTTTTAATCCCTACTTTGTGTCGAAATCTAATTTAGATATCTTGTATTAGGAAGATTAAGACATTTAAACGATATGTGGTCAATCAGACATATCCGGAGGGTTCTATTGCAGAATGCTTCCTTATGGAGGAGTCTATGTTGTATGCCATGAATTACATGCCTAGTGGGGAAAAAAAAGAGGCATAAGCAAGGACGTGGGATATGGATGGATGAGCATGGTACATCCGCCTACCCTGTCGATAAGAAGGGGGAAGGTCTATAATCTTCAAAATGTACAGTACGAACAAGCTCGCAAGTGGGTATTATTTCATTCTATTGAGAATGCCGAATGGGAGAGGTAAGCATAATTTGGATCATATCCTATGTACTCCTTTTTTTGTCCTATAGTGAAATCACATTGTACAAAATGAATACAGGAATTATGCTGCATACCTTCAAAGCCATAGTTCTAATGCTGGACATCGCAGAGGAAATATGCAAACTGAAAAGGTGTTGGATTACATTCCTTGGCTTAGAAAACAATTAGAAAATGAAGAAAATTGTATCATCAAAAGACTTGTTGATGGACCAAGCTTTGAAGCCATCTCATATACTGCATATGCGATAAATGGCTATGTTTTTTATACAGCGGATGCGGAAATGAATAAAACAACGCAGAACAGCGGAGTTTCGCTGAAGGCATTAACTGGGTTCAGGTCATGGATTGTCGGCATCGGCATCCCCGTCGACTGTTCATGGATCTTCCAATGAGAGTATGTATCATGAGTGGAATCATCTTTACCCATGAACCTTAATATTCCTTATATTCATTAATGATATTTGTAACAGTGGATCGCATCAAGTTGACATTCACACCAGCTGGCCAGCCTATAGGGCCAAATGCTGCGACCTTTTCCAGTTCCATAGGTCGGATTGTGAGGACCCATGTGCCACCGACCTACAACAGTTGGAAAGCTGTGCCTAATCAGCTTAAGGAGAATGTATGGCAGCATGTCCTTGTAAGTGCTTGTGCATTTTTAGTTGGTAGTTTTTAATGTATTTTGGATTTGTTCATCTACATATTATATATGACTTTTTTATCATGTAAATGATGTCCTGTGTAGACACTTTATGATGTTCCTCAATGCCATCGTCCATGTGTCCTTAAGAGAGCGAATGCAGTGTGGAGGGATTGGAAGTGCCACCTCCGATGTAAAGTATATGATAAATATGACAATGATGTGGAGAGAAAGAATGTGTTACCCGAATATACAAAAAAAAAAAGGATTGGTTGGCTTTTGTGGATGCAGAAGGGACATATGAGGCACAATTAAGGAGGAAGAAAGGAAAGGCAGCAAGGGCATCATTGAAGAGTCCGCATACTTCTGGTAGAAAAGGGCAAGCAAGGGTTGCGGACGAGTTGGTAAGTATGATTCTTGCAAGCCATTTTAGTTTCCTACTTAGTTTATTATTATGTAATGCCAATGTTTCCTTCAAACATTTTCAGCGGAAACAACATCCTGAAAGGGAGGTTACCCGGTGTGAGATCTTTATCAAGACACATTATAAGAAGGATGGCACTCCTTCAAGTCACCATGCGGTAAGAAGTCAAGCCATTTATTTGAGATTCATATTTTTGATTACTGAATTGTGATTTTGTTGCTCAAAACAATTTTCAACTTAGCTTACAAACTGGAGGCCTTTTAGGTTGGGGAAAATCACCTGAATAAAAAATTGGGGTTCATTGCCCTCTAGTATCGAAATGGGTTCATATGTTTTAAGAAATCTGAGAACACATTGAACAAGTTGATCCCATCATCACCCTGAACAAACTTATCTGTCCGTATATAGTGTAGAGAATGAATGTTTTTTTCCATCATTTGTTTACAGGATCTTAAGTTGGGCCGATCTAATCAATGTAACGGAATTTGGGTCCTTGCTGAGATAAAATGTTGATGATGTTGACATATATATATTTAGGTCCTTGTTGTGCCAAAGAACATTCAAAAGAGAGAAATATCAATGGAAGACTAACTATAACCATCCATGTAGCTATAGGCATTCTCTCTTGTTTCTGTGTCATTCTTTCTCCAACGAAAATGTAGAGACCAATGTTTACATCTATAAGATAAATGCTACTATAAATTACATGCAAAGACTCCTTTGGATGTTCCAAGTGATTAGAGCAAATCAGAATCCCTCATATGTATGTCTATAAAGAGGTCAATCGGATGGGCCTGGCACTACACTATATCAAAAAGAAGCCTGGGTATAGGACCAGGTTAGAAATATAATTAAGGTTCAGGGCCTGTAATCTTGTGCACATCCAGGTATGAATCAGATGTGGAACCCACCTATTAGTTTGAGTTGGTGATCTAACATTTGATTAAACACAATCAATGTGTATGGTGAATCGAATAACATGCTGGTGGACACCCTACGATAACATGCTGGTTGAATTTAGATTATAACCACATAGAATTATAATCAGTGTGTTGTGCAGTTTCTAGGCAGACTCATGTTAGCCTTTTGCTTCATATGACTTTGTGGGGACTCATCCACCATGAACATGGAACAAGATCATTTAAATCCTGACTGCATGCCATCCATTTGTCATGCTGATTATGATATTGTAATTTCCTAACATGTTTTATTTAACAATTTATTTTATAGGAAACGATTCGTAGAATGTGTGAAAGGGACCCCTCTATTGCAAGTCAAGATATCGACAATGACGGGGTTGCAATGGTATGTGGATCATCTTATGCTTGTATGTAGATATCAATTTGATCTTCATATTTAGCAATGAATATGTGTCATGAGCAGATATTGACCTTTTATATTTTTTCTATAGGTTTTTGGTCAAGATGATCGTGGACGTGTCAGGGGCTTAGGGTTGGGTGTCTCAAGATCTATCGTGCATCATTCAAATCCTTATAAGAGAGCCTATGAAGAAGAGCATAAATTGCATGTGGCCCTCGAGACTGAGGTTGATGGGTTGAAATCACAGATGGCGGATATGGAGAAGATTGTTGCTTCCCTTTCTCATAGTGGGACGCAAACGCGGTCTTCGACTGATCAAGGAAGTTCTTCTCAAGTAAAACACATCATTACATATAAAATATAGATTTCTTCTAAACTTATTTAAATTATTGAATCATATAGATTACTCACATCAAGTGCTTTTTAATTATAATGTAAGTGAGGCCGCCATCCACACATCAAGAGTCACAATCAAACTCGAGAACCAGAATTTACAAGTTGATGCATTATAGGAAGAACACAATTGTTGCCTATGGGAGTTTGATGGGGGTGTCTCCGGATAATTCAGATTACTATAAAATTGTTCTAGATGAGATTGTGGACGGTGACATCGAGTTAATGGACGGAGTGAGAAAGATGGAAGATCTAGTGCCTGGAGATATGTTTGTTTGGCCTACATTTAGGACCTTTCCGAACTAGTTTGCTCAAACGCTAGTATTTATTTGAATGTTATTAGATGGACAGTTAGTTGTATGGACTTTTTTTTTCTTGTCTGACATTTTGGATTTTGGGTTTTGGATGGATGTTCTATTCTAGTGTTGTTATGAATGAATGTTGAGAATCTTTCAATGGATTTGTTTTTAGATATGGTCTTAATTTGAATGATTAATGGATGTTTGAAACATTAATGTTTGTAGATTAGTATTTGAATGAATATGAATGGATGTTCTACATGTATGGATTGATCATTATATGATTTTAACAGGTGAAAAAAAATTTAATTCTCATATATTATTTTTTTCCCAATTAAAAAAAAAAGACGACAGCTTTAAACTGTCGTTTTGTATTATTACTTACCCATTCTAACTTCCCTTTTAACGACAGTTTTCATTTGTCGTTTATTTCAAATTTAGCGGCATACCAAAACTGTCGTTTATTTTTACGATTACCGACACTTTTAAACTGTCAGTTTAGAAAAACGACTGCGAAATAAACGACAGACCCAACGACGGATAGATTTGTCGTTTTTTTTTAAAACGACAGTTTTGAGCTACCGTTTTTTGGTCCATTTGACGTAGTGAAAGTTTTTGTCTACAAAGGATCTGTGTGTTAGCATTTCTTTTGTTTTGTTTTTATGATTTATTCTTGTGGATGCTTACTCGTTTACTTCTTTATGCCTGTGATTCCTTATTTTCTATTGGCATAGCTGAACCAAAATTCATTTTGATATTTTCTTTTGAGTTTTTGATTTACAAGTATAGTTGGTGTCTCTGTTGCATCTTTGTAGGAATTCCTATTGATAAGGTGGCAGCTCTAAATCAGAATACCCGTGATTTTGTTGGGAGAAAATTGCTTGAGCTGACACTAAAGAGCTATTTGTCTTCCATTTCATGCAGGCAGGTTTTAACCATTTCTTATGTTGAAAGCATGTTTGTTTGTGTTTTCCATTATATTTGTTGATATTCCTTGACAATGGAACTTGTGTTCACGTTGAGAAGTAATTTAGATCTCTGTAGCTTGCTTTTGTGGAAGACACTGCCTCACTGGTAGGGGCCCTTTAAATCTTTGTAATTCTTCACTTAAGAATTTGTAAATATATGCCTTCACTTACATTCTTATAGCAATTTTTATTTTGTTTTTCCATCAGTTCTTAATGCAAGATATTTTACTGGATTCATTGTTGCCCAATTCTTCCCATAGTTTCTGATGTTTAAGACCATGGATTCTTGCAGAAGGTGCCTTGAGATTACCAAGTCTAGTATGTGGCAGATCCAAGTAGTCCTTTTTAGTTTACTCATGCTTCTGTGATTTATTCTTCTTCCATAAATGAGGACTTTTACTACATAACAGAGCATAGTATGTATAGATGCCCTTCCAATCCAGAGTGAACAAATTGGCAGGGAAAATATTACAAATTTTGATCCTAATAGTCTGACTTCAGGAATTTGACATCTAAAGATATGTGGATGGTTACTACTGTTTGTTTCCATTTGGTGGCACAAGTTCCACATTTAAAGATTCTTTTCATTTTGAGACCGTGCTTTGATGGGACTCGCACGGGATAATGGCCCTTTACATGTTCACTATACATTTAAGGATAATGGCCCATTATTGATTACAAGACTCATTACTGCTTTAGAATTATCTTTGTTTCTGAAAAAGGCCAGGACCAACTTCCCTTTTTATTGTTTTGTATCTTGTAATGAGAATGTTGTTTTTGGAATAATGACATGGTGTTGGATATAAAAATGAATGAACATAAGTTTTTTTGGTGCATCTTTCTAGTGTGTTGGGGCATTGAAGTGCTATGGTCAAATGGTGTATGACTGATGACGAGTGGTGAATGACTTTGTAGTGTGTTAGGGCATTGGGTTGTTTATATGAAGTGTTTTTTTGTCATGTACAGGTACTAGCAGGTTGTAAAAAAAAATTACATGTCACACGTACAGGGGAGACTATGCCGAAATTTCGAGAAAATCTTTCCAGGTACATCCCATGGTTTTGGGTCTACAAAGATGTGAACCTTTTCTATGAACCACTTTATTTTGTTTAAGTTGTGTTTGATTGCATATGGTGGTTGTTTTTATCAGGAAATCTCATTTTACTGTATAGTTCTTCATGCATGAGATAGGAAGCATATATATATCTCTATATATATTAGCTAGGCTTCTCTTGCAAAGTATTGATTGGTGAAGTGATTTATGCCTTGTAGGTCAATTTTTCATTGGAGAACTAATCGGGGAAGCAGCGGAGGCATCATATGCTACATAGTACATATATACATACTTTTGGTATTTTTGTTTATATATAGTTTAACTTTTTGTACATCCCATGGAAGACAATGTAGATACTATATATATATACAATATTTCCATAGAGAATTGTCTAGTTAAGCTTTATGTTAATTATTAGTTATGATCGAGGACTAAGCGGCTGTTACATGGAGGCATTATGCATGTAGTTCTCAATACATAATTTTGTCTTTCTTGCTTTAGTTTAACTTAGCTTGTTAAGTTGTACAGTACATGGAAGTGTACCTATACTATACTATGCATGTGTATATATGTACATAGAAATTAATTTGCTTATATATATACAAAGATTTTTGTTGTTTAGATGTTAGTATTTTGAGGTTATTATGAAACCGATATAAAAAATCATATGAAACCGATATAACATATATTAATTATATCGGTTTGGCTATAAGTTATATCGGTTTTACAATAATTTATGATATAAATACATATGATATTACATCGCTTTAGGCTTAACCGATATGAAATATTACACTTATTATATCGGTTTTGTTTATCTTTTATATCGGGGGTACTTATATCGGTTTGAAATTCACTCAAAAACCGATATAATAGGTCTTTTATATCGGTTTTTAGCCGATATAAAAACCCTTTTTTCTAGTAGTGATAGATGTCACATTTATGTACAGGGAAGAAAGCTCCCAATTCTAGTATTAAATAATTACATTTTTTTTGTTGCGATTTTATACAGGTAGGTAACTATCAAGATGGAGTTACTTTTTGGCAGTTAACCAAGATGACGAAGATGGAGTTGAAGACTTTTTGGCAGTTAACCAAGATGATCACCAAGATGCATGGAGTTACTTGTTTTGAATTATTTTTGTAATTAATTTGAACCGGCACACCTTGTATGGTTGTTTTGTAGTTATATTAAAGCTATTAACTTTGAAGTGTTTATTGTTGAATGATGAATATTTTGAAGGGTTGTGAACTTGGATATTAGAATGTTGACTTGTTGGATATTTGATTTGAATGATAGTTTGCATCTTTTGTGGTATAAGTTTTGTTAATGGGTGTATCTGGATATAAATATTTGAAACTTTGTAAGCAGGTGTGAAATGATAATTTGGGTGGCACAAATATTTTGATTGTATTTTTTTGTGATAAAAAGAGTATGTCACCATTGAGTGTCAACCTGGTAATATTATTGGTGACACTCATTTGGTTGTCAAGAAAAATACTTTTAGTGACAATTTTTGTCACAAAAGATATCTTTTCTATGACACCTGTACTTTTGTCACCATTGCTTTTAGTGACACCCTACTATGTCACGGAAAATCTTTCTTCCGTGACACCATGTTTTTGTCACCGTTGACATCATTTCGTGACAAGTGCACAAATTTTGTCACCATTGACTTTTAGTGTCATGGATACAATGACACCCCATCCCGTGTCACCAAAGATAATAGGTGACAAAAAATGGGCCTTTGGTGACATTTTTTCATGTCACCAAAGGTGTTTTTTGTTGTAGTGTGAAGTTGAAAATTTAAATATGCTTTGCTCTTTTCGGATGCTAAATAGGGGCAGAAATGCTCTGTTACTAGAGGGGCACTATAGGATTCCTCTACTTATTATCGCAGTTTGGATTTGCTTATACTTATTTTGCAGATCTCCATGGGGTCCACTTGAGAGCCAGGACCATTGCAATGAGATTGGGATATGTTAAAATTTTGGGGGATGGTGGTTTGTGGTCAGAATCATTCAGCAAATCAAATCGGACGTGTGTAATCATTGTTGGGAATGTTGAGGCTATTCCTCAGCTTGGATTGAGACAGACTATGGGGCCTACCTTTTATCATGACGTGGGGCTCACTCGTCACACTCTCTGTGTTTGAAAGTTTTCCATCGTACCTATCTTATGTGTACCTATATATGAACCATCTAACTGGACTGTTTGGAGGGCTTCAAAGTTTAAAAGTTTTCTAGATTTTAACTTGTAAAATAAAATAAGAAATTAGAGTTTGTAGCCTATCAATTGGCGAGGGCCCAAGCAAGATACAACTCAGCTCACTGGCTCTTAGCTCTTAGCTCTTGATCATATGATTAATCCAACCCTTGGCATCAATCTTCTTAATGTTTAAGGAGCCTGATGAAAAAGAAAAAGAAAAAGTCCGGATGGCCTGATGGGGAGCCTGAGTTGTGGCCCGGCTCCCCATGAGAGCATGGAGAGCCGGGCCACAGCCCGGGCTCCCCATCAGGCCCTCAGGGCCCAAAGAAAAAACTCAGGTCACAAAGGAAGAAGAGACCGGTAGACTCGTGAAAAGTAGATCAGACGAAGGACGTTAAAATAATCTGGACAGGCGGGTGTGAAAATATGATCGTAGTAGTAGTAGTAGAGTCTGTAGGATAGGAGTAGAACCATGCTACATATAGCTCGTGTTTGAGTGTGAGTGTGGGGGATTTGGGCGTGTGCGTGGGCGTGTGGGTTTTGTCGTCGTACTCGTAGTCGTAGGGGATGGAATAACATATGAGAAAAGGAAGCAACGGGCCACTATTTTTGACCTCACCTCAGGCTGAGGGAGATAGAGAGTGGTCGCAAAGAATCCACTGTGACTAGGACCCCTCATTAATGATGAGGGTCCCACCTACCCCTACTACCTCACATCAAAACCTAGTCCCGCTCCCACCCTAGCCTCCCATGGTCATACTTTCCCTCCCCTTCTCACCAATATCTCGCGAGAAAACTCGAAGCTTGCTGCTAGCCAGTGGTGGATTATTGGGTCCTTCCTTTCACAGATTTGATTTCTTTTTATTGGGATGGGTTTCTTCAAATTTACAAATAAAATAAAGCGACTCTCTCTCTCTCTTGTGCTCACCGGTTCTATTCTCTTTGCATGTTTCTCACGGGTGCACCAAGCAAGAATGACACAGCTGTCGTGGCCCACCTAATACCCCATCAGTCATGAGGAGAGATGCCGTTTGAAATATCTAGTGGGGCCACTCTAGATATGATATTTCAAGTAAATTCAATGATCCTAACCATTTGATATGTGGCTTTTAAATTGAAAAATAGAAATTTATATTTGATAGTTGCGTCTATTAGGAATGGTGTAAACCCTATGGGACCCGTGACATATCTCCATTTGGATTGATCATAAAGATGGACTCCACTAGCTGCCTCGAAGAACAAAAAGTCTACAGGGACCGAAAATCGGTCCCTGAAAAAGTGACTGAATGCCTCTTGTCCATTGGATCAAGAGAAATTTCCATTGGATCAAGGGCTTTTCTTTGATCCAATGGACAAGAGCCTTTCAGGCCCTTTTTCAGGGACCGATTTTCGGTCCCTGTAGCAGTGCTCCTCGAAGAATGGTGTCTGTGTGAATTAATTTCATGGGAAAAAGGATCGAGAAGAGATTAATGAAAATTATTGTAGTCGTCGACGCCGTCCAAAAGATAACGTGGTAGTGGTATATATTTCCAGAGTTGGGTTGGGCCCAACAGGGTGATGCGATGCGATGCGATGCAAGTACACACACATGCCCAAATGGAAAACCCAGTAAGTAACGGCATCGTCCATCTGTTCTGGGGAATATCTGCCATTCCATTAATTAATCACGTGGACCCCCCACAATCCTTATTGGATATGGCCCTCTTCACTGTAAGATATATCCTCAAATTTCCTGACCATCCATTCTACATTGGTTGCAACCCTACCTGGTGCCCTATTCTTGGCTTCGAGAATTTACACCGTGGGCCCCATCTGAGGATTCTTGTGATTTTGCATACGCAAGCGAAAGACTATATATGCATGACCCATGGGCCAGGGGGTGGGTGGGGACTGTCACAGCTCTGCTATTTTGCGTCCCCATCTACCCACAGGGGCTTTTGACCGTACAGTTCACTGCTCGCGTCTAAATAAGGATTTCCATTTTCCACTCTCTTGAAATCTTAAAAAGGAACTTCTACAAGGGCTTTGTACAACTGTATGTGATGAGAACCGACAAAAATGCGGTTGTTAATTGCAGGATTTCTTTCTGATATCGCAAAAGTGGACCATCTTTCTCTTTGATATCAAATCATTGATTTCCATGTGTGATTTGTGCATTATTCGCAGAAAAAATATCATGACATGTTTGGGAAATTTTAAAAAACTCGACAACAATGAGGTTATTTTTTACTTTATATTATAGCTCGCAGCAAAGGCAAAAGCCCATTAATATATCTAAATGTTGTACATACGCAACTTTCTTTTACATAGGTTACACTTGTTTGTGTATATTCACGCATCACTTGTTTGTAAATAATTCCATTTTCATATGAAAAATCTCACTTTATTTATTTGATATTTACTGATCAGGTGAAAATAGCATTTTAATTTCAAACGAAAATGATCTTGTGTTTTACAGATGTATACATACGTATCCCCTTTTTCATATCTAGTAGGGTAAAAGTCAGACAACCTCTTAGCGGAATACTCAGTTAAATCCAACCAGACTCATTAAAGTTGCCTAACTCAATGATCTACCGAGCCAAGTAACTGCGAGAGTCCACGCAAGGTAAAATGAGTTATAAAACATATACATGCCATGTTATTTGATATATTTAATCAACTACTGCATCAAAATCTGGGCTCATATGGTAGGGTCATAATCCACTTGGATCTGGACTTTGGATGCGCAAAGGCAAAAATATAATATTTCTATTTAATTAGGCCTTTGTTTACAAAAATTAGCTAGGCTTGTAAATTGTATTAATTTTTTTTTAGCAAACCATTCTTACCGAAACCTCAATGCGTTAGTAGAGGTAACATAAATATTTTTCAATACTCACTCTCGGATGGAATCCGGTCTATGCACATTTTGCGACATGCACATTTCAGCATCGAGTTTTTTTTTTTTTTTAGGGATTCGAACTCACAGCCAATTTGCTCCAATACTATATCAAGTTTCCTTAGCAAGCCGTTCTTAACAAAATCCCAAGGCATTAGTAGAGATAGAAGATCAAACTACTTTTCAATAAATTGACATGCATGTTTTAAACACACAAGTTCTATTACATATATATCAAACTTAAATAGTAGCTATCAGTTGCTTCTTAAACTCAAACATAAATCTAACTTCCTAAATTCAAACACATAACTACCTACCTTTAAAAAAAGAAAAAAAGAAACTACCGTGCACATTATCACTAATTTAACCATCCAAACTACGAAATAAGATCCCCACAGTGAACGTGAGTGGACCAATCACGGTCCTGTCCTATCCAAAGAAGGGGCTATCCCAAGGTGATGTGGCGGAGCGTGATAGGTTCACTCACAGTCACCATGGGGTAAACCCTTTGACAGGATCTAGACTCCCAAACTATTATTGCAGTAATTCATAATTTACACTTACAAAACTAGCGAGATTTACTTTAATTTTAACACTCATCTCGATGTAGTTTTCTTGTAATAAGTTTAAGCTTCACCCTTATAAGCTCGAATGCTACTTCTCGAGTAGACTTTGAAAGCTGTCAATACTTCAAACCTCGTCTCGTAGATTCATTCACATAAACCCGATTTTGACATTCACGAGACCTCAATTTTCATTTTTCATTTGGGCCTTCATTTACTCATCCATTCCTTCGTATTTGTTGCTTGATCAAAATAAACTTCAGCAAAGAGGAAGACCTGCATGACTTATGTATATATGTTGCAGTTGGACTAGTTTAGAAACTCTATAAAAAAAACACAAAACAAAAAAAAAGCCACTTAGTCCGCCACTTCTACTACTTTTTTGGGTACCCAAGAGAACCCATAGAAGTGGGAAGAGAAAACCGACGGAGTGGGAGTGGGAGTGGGAGTGGGAGTGGGAAGGATAGCCCACAAAAGGGGAAAAGAAGTCCACACACGTGGGAAGAGAAGCCCCACACCTGTGGACAAGGGCGGACCTACATTGTAAGTATGTGGGGCAACCGCCCAAGGTTGGATCACGCATCATCGAATATCTTCCATATTTAATGAGGCAGACTAAAAAACGCCCCGACCGTTTTATTGAAAAATGGCCCCTTTCTAATTCGCACATTCCTTCTACAATCCTCAATCCAATCTTCTACTAAATCTCTCTCATCGTACCTCTTCCTACAATTTCTCTCTAAATTATTTTCACATTCCATCCTACAATCCCAATCAATACAAAATACCTATTAAGGCCACAATGAGACTAATTCACGTACAACCATTCACTATCTTTGAAGGACCCTTCATATAAATTGTTTTACCCATCCACCCATATAAATAATCATCTTGCGGCCTGAATAGATGAAGGTCCTATCACTTTACACTACCTAATTAAATACATGATAATCTTTAGTCATTATCCTTGCATGATGGGCCCATCCGTCAAATCCTATCCGCACGCATCCTTAGAAATTTTGGATTAAATTATGCATTTTATTTTTAACATATTTTCCTTGAATCTAGACCGTTGCTACATGTTTCCTTCACTACACCAAAAACAGCAAATGGGAAGTGTTGAAAACCGTTCCTAATAAAACTTGAACGGTCCAAAAACCGCTTCAAAAACCCATGTTCCTAAACCATTGAAACGGTTTCAAACCATTTCAAATGAAATTTCTTTAAAGTGTTTAAAACCGTTCCAATATTATTTGAACCGTTCCAGATTATGAATTTGGTACGGTTCTAGACAACTGCCGATTTCACTTTAAACCGTTTCAAATTCAAATATTTGGAATTGTTTGTAGTCCTTTTTGGAACAGTTCTAAACACTTCCTAAATATTCTAAAACCGTTCCAAATTTAAGTGTCCATTAAAAGTAGTATCTATTTTGGAACGGGTTTAAACACTTTCAAATTTTCTAAAACTGATTTTAAATTCTAATTTTTGGAACAATTCCTAGTCCGTTCCGGGCATACAGGAAGGGTTTAAAACTATTCCGTATTTTGATATTAGAACAGTTTTTACTGTGTTAAATGATGGCTTTAAACCATCCCTAATTTAATTATCATTATTTTTTAAAAATGATTTCCCAGTAATTTTTTTATTTGCCATTAAATTCATTTTTTAAATTAAAAAAAAATAAAACCCATAAATTTTAGCATTCTCATCTACCACATTTATATCACACATCATCGATTTATTTAAAAAAACTCGATATATTAACTAGAATTTAAATGTATAATTTACAATATTTAGAAATACACAAAAATCAAAAGCAAACACAAATGGTTTTTTTTTGTTAATGTGAACCCCTACGTTACATGTATGTGACCTTCGTGACTATAAGAAACATTCACCCGCGCTTTAACGCTCTAAACACCGGCTAATATGGATGTATACATGAAGTTTAGAGGGTAGGTCCCACTTTGGGACTAGATTCAGATGCACAGTGTGCATTCATAGGTGCAAGGACAAGACTTCATGAAATCACTTAGACACTGTATTCGTTAGTCACTCCTTAGGAGGTTCATATTGCCAAGCTCGCTGAAATTCTCCTTTGCCTTGAAGAACTGAGAGTATTGGTGCTTGCAGTACGACTTCATGGCAACATAATTTGATGGGCGCTGATCACATAGCCTCCATGAGAACATTTGAAACAAGGCCTATGGTATGAGGTGCCGTCAACTGCACCTGAAATTCAAAATTTACAGACCAAACTGATTTCTTAGTTGTTGCCAAAAGGAAAAATCGAGATTCATAAATTAACACCATTTGACATGAATTTGAGTAATATAAAAA
>CM022953.1:47107625-47227286 GCA_012931725.1 Litsea cubeba
CCTGAAAATCCGATGAGGGGGCCTTTGACAGGCTTGCAAACCTCTCCCGGCCCAGCTTTAGTTCGTCATAAGCTCCTGATAACAGGTATCTGCGGAGCTGCCGCTATCCACCCAAGATCCTACGCAACCCGGAAATTGGCGACCGTCATGGTTAGCACTAGAGGGTCATCATGGGGGTGCTGGATCCCTTGCAAATCCTTAGTTGAGAAGGATATGATTTCGTCGGTAGCTCCGTGCCTGGGCGCCTTGGACGGGCGTGCTTCATCATCTGGATGTCTCGCCTTCTAACATGAGCTTTCATGGCAGAGTGTGACTCTACACACTCCGCTAGTCCTCCCGCGATCGTCCTGATCTCGCCGATGGGCTGCTGGTCCTCTGGATGTTGAGGTGGTGGAGGCAGTGCTTGCCCCCTGCCAGCAACATACCGGCGCAGATGACCACGTTGAATGAGATCCTCAATCTGGCTCTTGAGGTCATAACAATCATCAGTGTCATGGCCATGGTCGCGTGAAAGCGACAGTACTTGTTCGGGTTCCTGTGATTTGGAGGGGACTTCATCTTCCCCAGCCATTTTATTGCAGGGTCATCCCGTACTTGGAATAGGATGTGTTCAACGGTGGTATTGAGGGGGGTAAACACTTGCCTAGCTCTTTGCGGAGCAGGACCGAGTCTGTCTCTGGCGGGTACCCTCTCTGTCCTGCTTCGCTTTTGCTAGTTTCCTTCTTTTCATCTATTTTCCGCTCCTTTCCTTTGTCCACTGATTTGGAGGACTCTCCTCGCCTGGCCCTAGTAATATCTTCGGCATTCATGTACTTCTGGGCCTTTGCCAGTAGTTTCGGGAAGGTCTTTGGAGGGCGCTTCATTACTGAAAAAAGGAAACTCGATGAGCGAAGTCCTCCTAGGAATGCGGTCATGGACACCTTGTCATCGGGCTCCTCGACTTGAAGTACCTCCTCGTTAAAACGAGTGAGGTAGCTCCTGAGACTTTCAGTTTTGTCCTGCTTTATGCTGAGCAAGTGTGTGGCGGGCTTCTGGTGGCGACGTCCTCCAATGAAGTGCGAGACAAAGGATTTGCTCAACTCTCCAAATGTGGCGATGGATGCAGGGGGAGATTGGCAAACCACTGCCGAGCAGAGCCCTTCAAAGTGGTGGGGAACGCCCTGCACATAATTTCGTCGGGGATATTATACAGCTGCATCCTGGTTTTATATGTCTCCAGGTGGTCCTTTGGATCCTTCCTTCCGTCGAAGGTTTCCATGGACGGCATTTTGAACTTCCTAGGAAGTGGGTAATGTACTACATCGGGTTTGAACGGTGTATCCGTTCGCCCGACTAGATAATCCACAGTCTCCGGTGCCTAGGCCTTCATTGCATTGAAGACATCGCCCAGTTGATTCTACATTTCTCTGATCTTTTCCTCCCAGTGATTGTGAATTTCCCTGGATGGACCAGGAAATAACTTTCATCTTCAATGCAGTGATTCTCACTTCCCTCTTCTTGGAAGTGAGAGTCCTCCTCGTCAGAATTGAAGGGAGGAGGTGGAAATCCTCCATGGGCTCCACCAGGGGGTGGAGGAACTTCGTGATGGGCGCGGCCTTGAGGATCGACCAAGAGTATCCCTTGTGGGGCAATTTGGGGTACTCCTGAAGAGACACCATGGAGGGTTCAGATGTACTCCTCGGCCATGGGGCCGTGATGTGCTCCTCGACCTTGGGGGTCGTGATGTGCTCCTCGACCTTGGGGGCCATGATGAGGGGCGCCCAAGTGAGGTGCTCTTCCCTGGGCGCCAGGGGGATGGGCACCCAGGTGAGGTGCTCCTCCATCCTGGGCGCCCGGGGGATGGGCGCCCGGGTGAGGTGCTCCCCTACCCTGGGCGCCAGGGTGATGGGCGCCCGGGTGAGGGGCTTGTCGCAGTGGAGCCTGCCTCAGGATTGGCACTTCTTACTGTATTTCACCAAACGGTGCTCCTCCCTGGGGTGCTCCTCCAAATTGAACTCCTCCTTGTCCCGCAAGCACAAGTTGCAAGATTTGTTGGTTTTGGGCTACCAGCTGCTGCATGGTCTCCAACATCTACTGAGGAGTGGGAGCAGGGGCAAGAGTATTCGGACTAGGGTTACCCGGTAGGACCATTGTTTCCCTGCCTGGGGGAGTCTGGGCGCCTAGAAGGACCCGGACCTGCAGCTTGGATGGGATTGTCCTCTCGTCTAACGGATCTCGTGATCACCATGATTTTGAAAGTATTTGATTTTTCGAAAGTTCCCACAGTCGGCGCCAAACTGATGATGCCAAAAATAAGGTTTCGGACACCACCGGTCAGATGATAAATGCGGTAAATGCAATAATCAAAGAAGAGAAAGAAATGATTATAGTGGTTCGGTCAAAATGACCTACGTCCACTGCTGAAAGGCAGAGATTGCATGTGGTGTGTTTTACTTCCTCAATAATGATTTCGGTTACAAACTAGAGGAATACAAGAGTCAAAGTGAATGGGAAGATTTTAGATGCCCCCAAGTGCTGGTGGGGCTCTTGATTTATAGTCTACCTTAATACGGGCTACAACGTTCGCCCTTGGAACCCTCGAACTGCCCTCACACTGGACGAGGCAGGTGAGAAACTGCCTTCGCGCTAGACGAGGCATGTGAGATATCTCTCCGCAGGACCTGGTAGGAGCGGAATCTTTTCCAAAGCAACGTGGCTGCCCTGACCCGGTCTCTTCGTGGGCTAGCATCTGGGCTTCAGCGGATGGAATCGGATCTCAACAGAACTGATGGATCGAGTTCTTGGCCTGACCTATCATCCTGGAATGGGTCATTTGGGCTTGGATCGGATCACTGGACCCGACTCACCATCACGAATCGGATCTTGGGTCTGACTCATCATATTCAATTAATCCTACCTACTTGATCGAACATGCCCCTAAGAAGTTTTATATCCTTTCGATATGTGCCCTCATTTTTGTGAGAATTATGACATTGACAAGGCTATTTGTTGTGTGTAATTGAATTTTTCAAAAACTCTTTGGTAAAATGAGTAGCACAAAAGGATTATTCATGGGGTGAGAGGTCAAAGAATGTAACGTGTAGATGTGAAGGAATTGGGACTTTCTTAAGATTTGATTTACTGGGTGATAGTTGGATATTCATTTTCCATGTCCACTAAATCCGATTTTAGAGTGTTCATTTATTTCATCTAATTGAATTCTTAGTCATTCTAAAAGTGGTTAAAATTAAAGAGACAAAAATAACTACTAAAAAATGATCAAGAAAAAAAATCTTCCTTTATTAGATACTGAATAAGACAAGTGTCAAATGAATACTCGACTATCACCTTAATAGTTCAAAAAGTCATAAGATAGTCAGTCAAGCCTCCATTTTCATAGCAGCTCCTCCACTTCACTTCTCTTTCATGTTCTTATGTTGGGGCTCATTTCACCATAAATTCTCATGTATTTAATTCCATACAAACAAGAGGATTTTACAAAAAAAAAAGATTAGGTGATCAGTGGACCGAAAAGATGGTTTTAACTAACCTTGCACTAGATCGGTTATTTTTCTTGAAAACGTGTTTTTTTTTATCACTTTCCACTAGCATCCATATTGACCTTTGTTTTATAATGTTAAGGGTCCCTAGTGACCTGCTGTCTACGCTTATAAATGAATGGAACTCATCGTCATTCCATGTTCTCTTGTTGAAAAGATAAAGTGTTTGCTCAAGTGATAAAGCTCAACAGAAAAGGAAGGTCTTCATAGCATAGAAAGTTATGTTTTCTTTTTTTTTATTTTTTTATTTTACAGATATGTAGAAAGTCTCTTGCCAAGAAATATCCTACTAACGAGCCCACTCATTGGCAATAACTCCAACATTTTCCTCTCAAATAAGAAGATCAAGACTTGGATCCATTGAAGGATTTGGGGTTTAAGCTTCTATTTGCACTCACCCTTGAAGCAAAGAGGGAAGATCATGCCCTGTTCAGATTAGGAACTCCATGGATTCCTTGAATTTTAAGCTTTTATCTGCACTCGCCAGAGGCCTGGGCTGGCTTAGAACAAGCAGAGTTTTGGGGGTCTCCAAAGATTCCTTGAAAGGGCTAAAATTTCAGTTTTTTTCTGCTTGCAGGAAACTGAAATTTGAAATGTCTCCTCTCCCTCAGCACCCATAGAGCAGAAATTTATATAGATAAAGAGGGTATTGTTATATATTGTTTTTTTTTAATATTTTTTTTCCGGTGTGTTAAAAGAGATCTGTAAGCTCTTTGAAGATGAAGGTCTGTGATATCTTGGAGAATTTTAATGGTTCCCGTTGCACATGTAATTACCCCTAACCAGATCCAAATACTGAAGAATTATGATTTTTCATTTTCTTTTTCTACAAGTCACTCTTGGGTCACTTGTTTTTCATTTCTTGGGCATCTCAATACATTTTTCCACATAATATTTGGCTTCTGATAGCAGTCATGCATGGTTTTACCTGAAAATCCTTCGCTTATGTAACAATGCCAAGAGTGAGAATTAAAGAGGAATCTTTAATGGTCTTTAAGAGGTGGGAATGACCTATGGAGGGGAAGCAAGTCGAGTGTCATTGTTTTTTCACCAAGAACAAGGAATGGGGATGAGTTCCGTTCATTTACAAGCATACACTGTAGGGTCGCTATGGGCCATTAATGTTATAAAACAAAGGTCGATAGGGACGCTAGTAAAAGTGCTAAAAAAAACACACGTTTTCGGGCAAAATGACTGATCTGATGCAAGGTCGGTTCAAATCATCTTTTTGGTCCACTGGTCACCTAATCTTTTTTTTTTTTTTTTTGTAAAATCCTCTACAAACAACAGATCCCCTAGGAAAAATAAATATTTGATGGCCCCCTTTTGGAATGATCTTCACTTGTAAATACTTTTAATGAAATTTAATTAAAAATTTCTGAAATCTAATTAATCTAATTTTACAGGAACAAAGGGACCCTGAAAAAGACATGTTTGGAAAGATTATATTACTTTTCCAAAGAAAATAAATAAGGCAATAATATGTATGGGAAATATTCAAGTGCATCTATCCCTCACCATAAGGTGAGATACACTCTCCTTTTTTACAGATTTCAAGTACATATAGAGTATTTTTTTTGTATTTAAAAAGTTATTTTTATATTTAAAATTTTTTAAAAATAAAAGTCTCCATCACCATATAATGAAGTATAGATCCGTGAAAATACTCCTCAATATGTAAATGGTTAGAAGGGGTAAGTACGTAATGGACAACAATTGGTCCTACAACATGGGCAGCCATGTCCTGATCAGTGGAGCATGTATGTCACATGCAAATGTACGGGCGGGAACTAGCTCCAATGCTGCAAGTGGCCCACCAAACCAAACCTAGATAGAGATGGATGAATTTGATGGGATTTGAAATGACAGGTGTTGTTGTAGCTGCCGGTGAACTAGGTGGTATAAGGCTGTGATCACGTCAACCTCATCTCTCCCTATTGGCCCCATCCCATCCACTCTCTCACCCGATCTCTATCATTTCTTTCCATTATTATTAGGGATTTTTTTTATATACGGTCGTTTAATAACATCGATGACTCCTCTTTGTTATCAAAGTAGATAATTTTACCTACACATTCTTCATACCTCTATATAGGATAAAAGATATTTTATATTTACGATATTGGCAATATCACAATTTATATTATGATATCGCAATTTATATTATGATAACGCAACTAAAAAAATCATTTTCATCTTTTTATCCCTCTCTGTTTCAACTATTCCTCATTTTCACTTGCTTAACTCTCTCTCCCCAGCCGATTTCACTCCCCTCCTCCCTCGCGCAACCTATTTGCAAATACGCAAGGCCTCCAACGACCGTTCAATGTCGACAAATCATCATCATCTCCATTGCCTCCATCGACTAGGGATTTTGGCCTCCATTGTTTCGCAATTTGGGCGTTCCTAAGCTTGGTATTATTGCAGTCACCCATGCTGAACCTGATAATCATTCTTCACTCTCTCTATTAGCGATATTCCGGTCTTCTCTTTCCTTTACCTCTCATTCTCTCTCTATTTATCTTTCTTTGTAGGTTTAGAAAACCCTAAATGCTATTGAACCCTTTCTGACAATAATAAATAAAGAAGAAGAAGAACTCTAGAACATCAGAGTTATGCATCTCTATTTTCAGTGAATTAGAGTCACCCCTTAGCTTTTCTCTTTTATCACCGTGAACTAGTTGTTATAGCCTTTCAAGGCATTGGGCCATTATGAAACTTCCTTGCGTGTCATGTTCATGTTTGGAACAGCACCTCCCCAAGACTCTCTCTCTCTCTCTCTCTCTCTCTCTCCACAACATTGAATGCGAAACTCTATCTAATAAATTACACTAACAATGCATAATAACATCTACAAGAAATCCTTTCTTCGCAATTTCTTCCAAGGATATTTTTAATTATAGGTTCTCTAAACACATTATAATCTTAGCTATAAAGATATAACAATCTAATTCAGCTCCATGCATTCTAAGTAACTGAGTTGAAACGTACTAGATATTTCGGAATAAGATTCCAGAATACATGGAAAATAGGTTTTAAATTCTCAAATATTATTAGAATTTAACTGCACGGAACAAAATATTCCATAGCTGTGCAAATTGTTATGTTTGACTACTTTCGTGAAATTTGACAAATTACAAGTGATAGTATTTGGAAATTTGCAAGGATTAAAAATCTTACAACTGATGCAATCCAAGTTAATAGGATTGACCGATTAGAGCTTACCATACCTCAAAACCCAAGGTAAAAAAAATTGCAAGAAAGCAACTAATTCATATGTGAAATTGGGTTGATGTCCACATCCTAGAGTCAATTTAGAAGGGTTACATATGCACCAGATTTAGTAGAGATAATGTGATAAAAGTCTTAATAGAGAATGGAGTCATCGACCAACTCTTCTTTCTTAATATAGTCATAGATGAAAGCAACGGAACGGAATGAAATTATAAACATAAATGCATTTGTTGACTTTTAACGTAACGCTATTTGTGATATCACAACATAAATTGCAATATCGCAATTTATTAACTTGCGGTATCGCAACATAAATTGTGATATCACAACAATTGTTGTGATATCGAAAAAAAAAAACTCTTGGCCTACGTAGTGGTACGGACAGTATGGCAAATGTGTAGGTAAAATTACCAACTTTAATAACAAGGGAGAGTTATCGATGAGTTTAAATTACCGTATAGAAAAAATCCCCTTTTATTATATATCACTCTTACAAAGTGAGATATATATATATATAATAACGTTTAATGTATCATCATCAATAAATTATCTATCTTATCTCATTAAAATAATAAACAGGTGTTCTCTCAAGCATCACAACTTCATCCCTACTTTTTTTATTTTTTGTTAAATCACATTATCCCTCATAAAGTTAAGCCTCGCCGCAGCCACAGCAACAAGCAACAAGCAACAAGCCTCCACCAGGTGCCATGTAATTATATTGGTTTGTAAAATATCAAACTTATATAATATGGCATTATGGTGGCTCCATTTTTTTACCTTTGTAGAGATCTTTCTCAAATAGAATCCTTTCCTTGTAGATATTGGTTGGTCCTCTATTCAATTTCCACTAAAATGTCTCTATTCTCAAATAATTCTTTTAAAATTTCTTCGGTGAAAAGATAAGCTTCCTTATTGCTTACTATATCGAAATTGTTATTTATTTTAAATTCTGAATTTCAACACCTTGGGAAAGTAAATTTAATCTCCAGATAAAATCTTTCTACTTTTAATACTCACATCAACAAATTAATGGGGTCCATACAGTTTCCATCATTGTTCATCCTAAGATCTCTCTTTAATTTTTTTTTTGTTATTAACTTGAGTCTCTCTCTCTCAAATCATAATTTAACAGGAATTTTCAAAAAGTAAGAAATCATTAAAAAAAACTGTAGTTTTTTTTTTTAAATGACATAACGTATCTTGCAGCTTCTACCCTTTTCCTCTTAATTCATTCTTGTAATGCACAACCACAAAGAAAAAAGATTGGACACACTAAACGTCACCCCTTTGATTTTTCACAAATTGTTAGGATCATCTTCCACAAACAGACCATTGGACACATTTTATACATATCTTCATCATCCTCTAAGCACATATATACGAGGTAAGTTAGCAACCCATCTTTCTTATAATGTTATATTCTTTTTGCACACAATCCACGTACGTCCCAGTTAAAGAATGATATTTTTAATAAAAGAAATTAATCAACAAGATAATGTAGGCGAGCAGATGGAAGAATATAAGAAGATAATCTAGCCTGGTTAATTATTTACCACTGAGTGATTGCACTCCATTCTATATATAAGAAGGAAGAAGAAGGTTCAAAATGACTATGTAAATAAATAATATGTAATAATTATTATATGTTTATTAGATAATGGGCTTTCTCATAATATAATATAATTCCTTTTTTTTTTCAAAAAAGTGTATCTAAATTTTAAAATATATTTATTTTTGGGCGTAGACTAATTATGACTAGGGGACCTTGTGACTGGTTTATAATCTATTCAAAAAGTCATTGACAAAATTTTTTGTCAGAATTTTGAACAAATCCTATGATATATGATATTCAAGGAATATCATATGATTTATCCAAAATTCTGGCCAAATTTTTTATCCATATAACACTATTGTAATATATTTATTTTTGCCCGTGCCATCCCGAGCTGCCAGAGAAACTTCTCTAGGTGACTGTTTGTAGGTCTACGAACTAATAAAATTAGTTTTAGTAAGCCCCGTGACCATGACCCAGGCCCCAGACAAACAACAATATGAACGTGGGTTCTCTGATTCCAACATCGGTGTGGAACCCACGCATAGAATTCAATTCAAACACTTGCCCTTGCCCTTGCCCACCGCCCCACCCTCGTCCTGTCAATTACCACCAAAACATTACTCTCAAAAACTTTTATATATTTTATTTTGGAACCAAAACTTATAGGGTGATTCTGGATATACCACCAGTTTTTTTAGCACACCCATCATTTAAAAAAAAAACTTATAAATGACGAACATATGCATAAATTTCGTGCATATCTCATGTGTACGGGTATGAAATGCCGTATATATGATATATGCATGATTTTCTCCAGCCGTGCACGGCTCAGAAACTCTGTGCACCCTTTTTTCTATGCATGGGTAGAACAAGTTCGTCAATCATTATCAGAAGAAGCTTTATTTTAGTGATTCGGTGCTGTTATTTAACAAGCATAGGAGTGGGGAGCTCTTTGTGCGGATTCGTCGGGCAAGATTAATAGTCGGCGGTGGTATTGGTGTTGGAAATAGGCGGGCCTCTAGGATATGTTTTAAAAACTTTTGACCCACTTGATGCAGGGATCAACTATCCAGAAGGCTGCAAACCTAATTCAGGATGCATACCCTCAATCTCAGCCTCATGATCAGTAAATAAACCTATCAAGAAGATAGCACCAGCAACTAACAAGCCACAATAAAAATCTACAACATGTAAGGAAGTAGATTATGCCTTTGGAGCTTGGTTGTGCTCTAATGGAGAATTTGCATCTTTCTTTAATTATGGAACCATTTCACATATCAAATAGGAATGTCCAAGACCTCTTGATCTTCCACGCTATGACCCGTATCAGATTCTCTTTTTCTCAAGAAGATTGTGGGATCTTCAAGAGCAAACTACTAGGAACTCAAAGGAGGAAACTAGAAAGAGAACTAGAAGAGGGAGAGAAAAGAAGTATGTGAAACTCTTGCACACAATGATGCTGGGCGTGCAACACTTGCACAAAGGAATTATGGGCGTGAATTTGAAGGAGAATAACATCAATCAGGTCCAGCCCTATATCTCCTCTATTTATAGCACAAAGCCTCATTCTCTTTCTAATTGAAATAGAAGTCTCACTTCTCTAACAATTAGTAAGTCTCTTCTTTTACTA
Organism: Litsea cubeba; assembly: GCA_012931725.1. NCBI lineage: Eukaryota > Viridiplantae > Streptophyta > Magnoliopsida > Laurales > Lauraceae > Litsea > Litsea cubeba. The sequence continues at coordinate 47,117,587 of CM022953.1, forward strand.
ATTAAAATAGAAGTCTTACTTCTACAATAATTAGTAACTTACTAAATCATCATTAGAAGTCTTACTTCAAATATTATTAGTATCTTTCTAATTCCTTTCTAATTAAAATAGAAGTCACACTTCTAGAATCTTCCATTCTGATGATCGAGATAAATTACACTATCTTATAATGTTCAAAGTGCTGCAACCTTATCAGATGAGATGTCCAGTCTCATCATTGGTTGTGAATATTTTTAAGTTCCTGTATGTGGATCTCATCCATACACATGTATTACATCTAGTATACTTATGGACTCCGGTTCATTTCATGAATCATCATGTCATTCGTATTGGTTATGTGCAAGTGTATAATAAACACTATTCATATCATGAAAGGATAGCATGAATATATTGATAAATAAAGAAATGAATCAATTTATTTATTCAATCTAATGGATTGAGACTATAAAACTAACAATCTCCCACTTGGGCTCAATGCCAGTTAAGGTTGCATCTCATGCTTATCCTGTTTACTTACTGCTCAAAGACTTTGGTAGTCAAAGGCTTAGTAAAGGAATCTCCTAGATTATTTGCAGAGGCTATCTTGCTGATCATAACATCACCTCTCTGCACAATCTTTTTGACCATGTATAACTTCCTTTGCACATGCTTTTTGGCTTTTGGGTTCTTTGGACTTAGTGACTGCCCTGCTGTTATCACAGTAAACTGTGAGCGGCTGTCCTGCCAAAAGTACCACTCCAAGTTCCATAAGGAATCTTTTAAGCCAATCTACTTCCGCAGCCGCTTTTCAAGTGTCTACAGTATAAACACATACCCAGAAGTTGATTTCCTGGAATCCTGATCTGACTAGAAGTAAGTATCTATGTAACCGACTGGAATCAACTCATCACTGCTACAAATTAACATGTGATCTCTAGTCATTCTCAAGTATTTGAGAACACATCTTACATCAGTCCAATGATAAGGACTTGGGTTAGACTGATATCTGCTTACTAGGCCTACTGCGTGATAGATATCCGGTCTAGTTCAAAGCATAGCTTACCGTACCAGCACCTTATCTATATACGCATCTTAGGATAAGCCTATCATCCTATTATTCCGGTCTCAATGGAAATTGATCCCTAGGATGTAGCTGACTTTTCCGAAGTCCTTCATATCAAAAGTCTTAGCCAACCAAAACTGTTACTGTTGACAATATCCCTGTCACTCCCTAGGAGAATGATGTCATAGACATACTATACCAGAAAAATACACTGCCTTCTGACCTTTCATGTACACACATGATTCATCCGTATTCTGACAAAAATCAAATGACTTGATTGCCTAGTCAAGATGAATGTTCTAGTTCCGGGATACCCGCTTCAGTCCATAAATGAACTTTTGCAGCTTGAAAACTCTTTGCTCTTGGTTATCAGATATAAAACTGTCTGGATGCATCATATAGATGTCTTCCTCAAGATGGCTGTTGTGAAACGTCGTCTTAACATCCATTTGCCAAATCTCGTATCCGAGATGAACCGCAATGGATAAGAGAATCCGGATGGACTTGAGCATAGCTACTGACGAGAAGGTTTCCTCATAATCGATATCTTCTTTCTAAGCATATCCTTTCGCAACAAGCCTGGCCTTTAAGGGGTCTCAACTCTTCCATCTGGTCCTCTCTTTCTCTTGTAGACCTACTTGCACCCAATAGGTATAATATTGGCAGGCAAGTCCATAAGTGTCCTGACCTGATTGGAGTACGAAGACTCCACCTCAGCTTTCATAGCATCTAGCCAACGTCTTGAAACTAAGTCATTAACCTCTTCATCATAGTTACAGGGATCTTATTCCGGTTCTTCCGGGATTGCCTCGTAAGACTTTCCTAAAACCGAGAACTTGTCAGGGGTCCTGACAATACTCCCACTACGACAAGGCACTAGTGTAACTACTATCTCAGCTATGGGCGGATTTTCTTAAAATTCGATTATTCTTGGATTTTGGAATCGATCGCTCTTGAATTTCTTTCAAGATAACCATTTCTAAAGATTTCCGGTTAATCATATAATCTTTCTCCAGAAGACCGCATTGGTGCTGACAAGCACTTTCTGCTTTTTGGGATTATAGAATAACCAATCTTTAGTTCCTTTTCGGATATTCTATAAATCTGTATACTTCCAACTTCGATTTCAACTAATCCGCCTTAACCTTCAGTACGTGTGCCGGACAACCCTAAAACGTTGTAGACTAGGCTTTCGCCCGGTCCATAACTCCTGGGGAGTCTTACGTATAGACTTAGATGGAATGAGATTTAGTACATACATTGTTGTTTCCTAAACATATCCCAAAATATAGGTAATCCATAGAAACTCAACATAGACCTAATCATATCTAAAAGGGTCTGGTTCCTTCTTTCTGTTACTCCGTTTTGTTGAGGCATACCAGGAGCAGACAACTGGGATTGAATCATATTCTCTGATAAGTATCCCATAAAATTAGCAGAGAGATATTCTCCTCATCGATCTCATCGAAGAGTATTTATACTTTTACCTAATTGTTTTTCCGCTTCTGCTCAAAACTCTTTGAACTATTCAAAATTCTCGGACTTGCGGTGCATAAGGTATATGTATATATATATTGAGTAATCATCGGTGAAAGTGATGAAGTACTCATAACTTTCTCTCATTCTAATATTTATGGGTCCATACATATCAGTATACACTAACTCCAATAAATCTTTGGCCCTACTGCCCTTAGATGAAAAAGGGTCTTTTGGTCATTTTACATTCCAGACAGGACTCATAGACAGGCATTGGTTCTACCACCAGTGAAGGCAAGATACCATCTTTCACTAACTTGTCAATCTTGTTTAGGTTTATATGACCTAGCCTCAAGTGCCAAAGGTTTGTTGGATTAGATGAAGGTGACTACCTCTTTAATGATGGTCTATTATTAATATCAGTGTCATGTATCTCATACATTGTAGGAGTTAAACAAATAAAGGACATTCATTACCTTGTCAGACTATATAAGAGTACCGTTTCTCTTCAAGATAAATTCATTACCAAAAGTAATAGAATAACTCTTATTCATCATACTAGAAATTAAAATTCCGTCTTAAAATGGTACATATAATGTATCTGACAAAATCAACTTAATATCTGAAAGCAAATAAGTTACTACTCCCACCGACACTGCTTCTGCCTTGGCTTCCGATCCCAGGTTAACAATGATTTCTCCGCCACTAATCCTCATGGTTACCTGTAACTCCTGCAACGTATTACATATGTGATTAGTTGCACCGGAGTCTACATACCAGGATTCTGAAGTATCAGTTGTAAAACTAACTTCAGAAACAAGTGACTCAATTATACCTGAAGTCTTTTCCTTAGGCAGAATGTCTGGACAATTCCTCTTTCAATGTCCTGTCATACCATAATGGAAACACTTTTTATTTTCTCTCCTACCCTTAGCCTTGGCCACACCACCAGTAGAACCATTCTCCACCGTAAGACCCTTGAGGACTGATTTCTTCTTGCCTTTCTGGCCTTTGCCTTTCGGCTTGGATCTAGCAAATTACTTTTCTGTCATTAGGGCTTTTATCTTCTTCATGATCTCCTCAGTTGCTACAAGTTGGCTTGACAGCTCAGCTAAGTTCAGATTCATATGATTCATAACATAATTATTCTTAAAATGGTTGAATGAATCTGGTAGTGATTGAAAAATCATGTAGACCTGCGATTCTGCATCAATTGTAGCCCCCAGTACTTCTAACTCATGCAATGAGTTCATAATAATCAGTATATGATCCTGTACTGAGGTTCCCTTAGCCATCTAAGTGTTTATAAGCACTTTCATGGCATCCCGCCTAGCAAGCCTGATCTGGTCCGCAAACATCTCTTTTAAGTTCGATATTATATCGGATGCAGTCTTATAGGATTGATGTTGGTGTTGTAAAACACTAGACATGGATGCCTGCATATAGCACCTGGCCATCTCATCGTCTATGATCCAGTTGGTGTAAAGGTCTTTCTGATCCTGTGGTGCATCTGACTCAGGCTTTTCAGGGCAGGGTGTGCTAAGGACATATTTGCATCATAAAGCTATCAGGATTAAATCCAAGTTCCTTTTCCAGTCTACATAGTTGGATCCTTCCAACTTATTCTCGTTGAGGATGGTCTCAAGTGGATTGAAAGTATTTGAATTCATGCTGAATTAAAACTGTAGCACATAACCATACATTCAATTAAAGAATATAAATGACATTAGGGTTTAGTATTCTACCAAATTCATGTGGGAATCCTCATAACCACTAAATTTAGAATACATCGGAACCCCAATCCCCTAGGGCATGCCTCCTTGAGGAGTGCAAATGCCACATAGATTGGTGCGGATCAAAGTTGGTCAAAATTAGGATTAAGACTAACTATCCATGATCCCCATCATTCATTATTATCTAGGTATCTCATACCAAATAATGTATGACTCTCGATTAGCTTTGATTTCTAAAATACATGAGGCAAGTCCTTGGGGATACTACATCACTATTTTAGTTAAGTGTGACCCACCAACTAATATTGCATGACAACCGTGTTGGGCAGCTCCTCCTTGGGGAGTGAACCCCCACCACGTCTCACCAATACTATCCATAGGAGATCCATATCTAGTAACCAAATAAATAAAAGCCCTACGTGGGGAATGACCATTCTCTTGATGGAGCGAGGCTAATACTTTCCTTATAATGGACCTATGGTGGAAAACCATGGGGATTTCTCAATATAAATGCCCCGCTCCTACTTAATATTTTAGAATTGAGGATTTCCTTTTAAGGTATTAGGGCCCACATATATATATGAACTTCAAATCATCACATGATATGATCTAATATTGGTTCCAAGTCAAGTTACTCTAAGGAAAGTCCAGTTTCTTAAATTAGTGTTATTAATGTGTCCATCTCATAGGTCATCAACACTAATTAGAACTCTTTCAAAAAATTAATTTGATTTGACCAATTTTAGTAACTTGCTATGTTTGGATCAGATTTGGAAACTTTCTAAATTAAGCAATCATCCATAAATAGAAAATGCAAAGTGGAATAGACTTCTTGGACTTCCAGACCTTCCAAAATTGGAATTCCTCAAACTTCTTGGAAACTCCAAAGCACCTTTGGTAATCTTCAAACTCTTTGATTAGGAGTCCAACATTGCTTTCCTTCTTTGTCTCGGACATCGCTAGAATTTATAAATTTAGAAATTTACATAAATTCCTATGTCTCTACGATGAGACTTACATGGTAATCTATTAATGGAAATAAAATGCTCATAGGGAAATTCACCATGCCTTGTCCTAAACCGAAAAACCAAGGAAATCATGATGCCTTTTACAAATTCCCAAAAATAAATCATCAACCATAAAAGAAAGCAAAAACTTGTGGGCCATATGGAGAGGACAAAGGTAACATGCAAGTTAGTATCTCATACAACCATATAACTCACAAAACCAAGTCGCTAAATCATAATGGAAAGACAAGATGCCAAACAGAAAAATTCGGATCCAAAAACAAAACATACTGCCTGAGTTCAGCGAGCTGACCTGCCCAATTCGGCTGACCGAACTGACGAACCCAGAAATTTGGGTTTTTGCAGATTTGCTTATTGCTGATCCCAAAGTGTTCCTTATGATCCTAAATACCTTCCAATGACTTCCTACCAACCTTCCATCATAATTAAACCCTTTTGTGACATACCAAACATGGATCTACTACAAAAAGTAAGCAACTCATTATTAATCTAATCCTTCATAGCCCTTGCTCTATCCTCTTCGCATCTCAAGTAAAGATTAGATTAAGTTAACTGATCTAACATGATTAGAGATTAGGTAAGGCTTTTATACCAATTGTTGAAAATAGGTGGGCCTCTAGGATAGGTTTCAAAAATTTCTGACCCACTGATGCAGAGATCAACTATCCAGAAGGCTACAAACCTAATCCATGATGCATACCCTCAATCTCAGCCATCATGATCAGTAAATAACCCTATCAATAAGATAGCACCAGCAACTAACAAGCCACAATAAAAATCTACAACATGCAAGGAAGTAGATTATACCTTTGGAGATTGGTTGTGCTCTAATGGAGAATTTGCATCTTTCTTTTATTATGGAACTCTTTCAAATATCAAATAGGAATGTCCAAGACCTCTTGATCTTCCACGCTATGATCCGTATCAGATTATTTTTTCTCAAGAAGATTGTAGATCTCCAAGATTAAACAACTAAGAACTCAAAGGAGGAAACTAGAAAGAGAACTAGAAGAGGGAGAGAAAAGAAGTATGTGCAACTCTTGCACACAATGATGCTGGGCGTGCAACACTTGCACAAAGGAATTATGGGCGTGAATTCCAAGGAGGAAGAACATCAATAAAGTTCAGCCCTATATCTCCTCTATTTATAGCAAAAAGCCCTCATTCTCTTTCTAATTGAAATAGAAGTCTCACTTCTCTAACAATTAGTAAGTCTCTTCTTTTAATAATTAAAATAGAAGTCTTACTTCTACAATAATTAGTAACTTACTAAATCATCATTAGAAGTCTTACTTCAAATATTATTAGTATCTTTCTAATTTATTTCTAATTAAAATAGAAGTCACACTTCTATTAAAATTAGTAAGTTTGTTATTACAACCATTTAAAGTCTTACTTTAAATAGAAATAGTAACTTTTCTTTTTAGAGTTCAACTAGAATTAGTATCTTTCTAATAATTGGGCTAGCGTGGGGATCACTAGGGATTCCTTAGAAAGCTAGGTCCAACTGGGACTCGCAAACCCACATCTCATGTGTAATCCAGCCCCGTAGTTAATTGCAAATAATTCCACTATATAAATGCAATTGAACTCCAGTCTTATGAATATTACATAGAAGACCCTAAACTTCCTCATTGTCACAAGTAGGCCCCTCCATCAATATCAATGGATCAATTGGACCTATCTTCCAAAATAGATCTATATCTTATTATCCTTGAGCCTCAATTAATTATAATGATCATAGGTACCTTTCCAATTAACTATTAATCGGAATGGGTGCGCACTTACCAATGATAAATCCATTAAATGGCACAAGGGGATATTAGAGATAGATTCCATTTTGACCATTGAATGTTCTTACAGATCTACTACCACATGCCCAAATCACCGAGGTGTTTACCTACAGTTGGCCTCACTCATTGGTGACTCAAAGCAAATGAATAGATAGAAACTTGAGTTCATTAATGTCTTAGGATTGAGATCCTATTGCTAGGAAATTATGAGAGCAGACCTTAAAGTATAGACAGTGTTCATAAGGTGCTTTTTATGGTCCTTCAATACATACAATGTACCAGCACTATGATCTAGAATCTTCCATTCTGATGATCTAGACAAATTAAATCACACTATCTCATAGTGATCAAAGTGCTGCAACCTTATCGATTAGATGTCTATTCTCATCATTGGTTGTGAATAGTTTTAAGTATGATTTGTTATACATGTCTCCTGTACGTGGATCTCATCCATACACATGTATTACATCTAGTATACTTATGGACTCCGGTTCATCTCATGAACCATTATGTCATTCGTATTAGTTATGTGCATGTGTATAATAAAACACCATTTATCTCATGAAAGGATAGCATGAATATATTGATAAATAAATAAATTAATCAATTTATTTAATCAATTTAATGGATTGAGACGATAAAACTAACAGTTGGGCGGTGGAAGATGGAAAATGGGAGAGGGGGAGGGAGGGAGAGAGAGGGAGATGAGGGGAGAGGCCACCTGTGATGACGGGCGGCAGGCGAGAGGCAGAGAGTGGGAGAGAAAGAGAAAGAGAGGGAGAGGGAGAAGCAGAGGTCGGAGGGATTTTGGGCAGTAGCCGGCAGTGGGCGAGAGAGAGGGGGAGAGGGGAAGAGGGAGGAAAAGAGAAAGGGGGGAGGGGGGAGAGGGACGGGGGCTGCCGGCGATGGGCGAGAGAGATAGAGAGAGGGATCGGCGGCAGTGGGGTTGGACGGAGGTGGCCGAAGCAGGAAACATGGAAGGAATAAGGAAGAGGAGAGGAAAGTATTTTGAGTATTTTTGAAAATGTGGGCGAACTTTTCTCCAATAAAATATATAAATTAGAGAATCCGATCTATCTTAAGATGACAGAAATAGATTTCCCAAATTAAAATATTGGACGTGGGGCGGTGGGGGGTCTTCTGCCTTGGTCAGAGCAAATTGCAAAGGTCACAAACAAAATTACATGAGACGAAGAGAAAAACAAGGTAATAGCTAGAAGATTTTTTTTTCGTTTTTTAATCATGTAGTGGGCAGGTGAAGAATTTTTAAATTTTTTTTTTTGTCATTCTTAAGTCACAGCGAGAAAGATATTTTCGTCACAGAACAGTGAAAACGATCCTCACTTTTCCCTTCTCTCACCTCGCGCGCGAGAGAGAGAGTATCGATGTTCGATACGACTATGCATGTGTACGGATGCATGGCTTCTCTTCCTCTCATGTACAGTAGTCAAAGGTGGCTCGTTTTGTGTAAAATAATGATAATTTGAGCGGACATTTAAACTCCTAGGCTACAAGGAGTACCGATGTGATATGACAATGTTGGGGGTGTGGAATTAGTGGAATGTAATAAAATGATGGACATTAACGCTATGTTTGGGGTGTGTGTTAGAAATTAATTGTACTTTCTTTTGTTTGGAAAGTAAAGAAGTAGGGAAAACAAAATGAAAAAGTAAGATTTTATTTATTTGTTAGGTAGAGAGACTAAGATTAATTTACCTTTGCTTTTGCAAAAGTTTAAAAAATACAAAAATGGACAAAAAGGCAGCTTAGTAATTTTTCATACTTTCCCTTCTCTCTCCCTCATTTTCCCCCGGTTTTGGGGAGGAAATTTTTGGACACCTTCCCCCCCCCCTCCCCTCACCCCCCATTTTTCCTCGCCCTTTCCCAAACACCCTCTAAATAATTTTCCCTCCATCGCCCCCTCCATTTTGTGGGGCTCTATTGGCACCACGAAAACCTCTCTTCCCACCGCAAAAAAAAAAAGAAAAAAGGTTTTCCTAAACTACCCCTCCCCCCTCCCCCCCCCTCCTCCTCTTCCGTTCCTCTCCCACCCTCTTCCTTCATCTCCCCCCCCCCCCCCCCCCCCCCCCCCAGTCTCCGGCGACGCGGGGGGAGAGGAAGGGAAGAGGGTGGGAGGGGGGGGGGGGAGATGAAGGGAGAGGGTGGGAGAGGGAGGGAGGGAGGGAGGGAGGAGGAGGAGGGGAGGGGTAGTTTAGGAAAAAATATTTTTTTGTCTTCTAGTGCGGTGGGGAGAGAAAAATATGCGGTGCCAATAGCACTCCCCCTCCATTTTTCCTCCCCCCCCCCTTCCCAAACAGGCCCTAAGGACACGTCTGGTAACATGAAAGAAATTTATATGATTTAAGATTTCTCTTTTTCAAGAGAAAAGTAAAATTCTTGTCATGGATTTGCATAGCTAATGATTCCTTGCATTCCACGTTTGGTTGTAAGTGTGGAGACACTAAGGATTACATCAATCCATGTTTTAATAGTAACGGCAGTATGTCTTTTTTCAGGGTGTCTATACTGATAGGTCTTCTCCTTTCTGAATTTTTTTCAACTTGTGAATTTTTAAGTGCTATAAAATGTGTTGTTTATTACATACGTAGCTTAAAATCATTTCAAACCGGAATCCTGATATTAAATTTTAATCAATCTTGAGAGTTTTTATCTTATCTTTTAATTTTTACTTGATCTATTTAATATCGGGAGAGGTCGAGACGGTAGGAAGTGGGGGTGGGAATGTGGCTTTTATACCCACCCATTTTGCACGCATGAATTGCATATCCGATGGGGGGAGATCAGATCCCAAATCATTTCAATCGCAGATTTTAGGCGCAAAAAATCAGCGATGATTTGCAGCTGCCAAACTTGGATATAGCATACAATAGTGGAAAGAGAAAATCTTATCCCCGCATATTTTATTACCAAACGTGCCCTAAGGGGACGTTTGGTAACATCCCCGGCAAGGGATTCCTCACGCTTTTCTGTGATTGCGTGGATTTTTCTTAAGAGATTTCTCGCGCTTTTTCTGTGATTGCATGGTTTTTTCTTATTTGGATGGTCGTGGATTTTTAGAGGATGGACCGACGAAATCTGCTAAAACGATTATTCTCAGAGTCGGACCTCTCCCCCTAGTACGAGCAAAATCCATGGAAGCAAAGAAATGCGGAGTTACAATAATGGAGACGGTAATCTGGGATTAATAATTTTCTGCTTTGGAAATATACCTTTTGGGCCCCATAATCAAGATCCACACCGTTAGTCACCTTTAACAACTCCAAAATGGCCATCTCACCAAATTTCAATCATTGATTCCTCTTACATCTCGAGATATGTGCCAAAACGTCCTAACCATTTACACTATATGTAAAATAGAATTAAAACAGTCCATTATTTTCCAATTTTATGGTTTATGTGGGGCCCACAATCAAGATCGGAACCATTCATTAGTTCGGAAAGATCTAACACGGCAAGGTGACCAAATATCAGCCGTTGATTCCTCTTCTATTTCGAGATATGTACCAACACGTCCTGACCGTTTACACTGTAAAATGGAAAAAAATAGTCCTTTTCCCCAATTTTTCGGTTTATGTGGGGTCCACAATCAAGATCGGAACCAGTCATTAGTTTGGAAAGGGCAAACACAGCAAGGTGACCATATTTCAACTGTCGATGCTTACTATATCTTGAGATATTTGTAAAATGTCCATACACTAGAATATTGTGTTTATATTTATGTGGGCTCCTTTTGAACGATCGGAACCGTCGTTCAAAGTCTCTAGATGACCACCGATAACTTTGAGGTTATTGTTGAGGTCTTGATTTTTAATGGATTATGAGAAGTCTTTAAAGAAATGTTTATAATCAATGGTAGGGAATCTGTTAGACCCCGTCCCAAGTTAATCGAGATTAACTCTAATTAATTGGAAATTTATCCAATTAACTATGTTTAATTAAGCTAATAGTGGTTAATGACTAAATGGAATTGAATTTGCCTAAAATGAATGATTTAGGCTTAATGGAATGACAATGAAGGAGATTAAATGATTTGAATGGATTTTAGAATCAAACAAGGAAAATAAGGACTTTTACGTAAATACGAGTTTCCGCGTATTTTATCGAATACGGTCACTCTTGATACCAACGCGCGTATCTCGAAGAGTATATTAACTTTCATAAAAGTTGTGAAGTCGTTCGACGAGGATTGGATCAAATGACCCTTCATTTGACTCAATTTGAAATGAAATAGGAGGTGGAAGGCAGATGAAAAAGGGAGCTTATAAGGGATGAGATGAACTTAAAAGGAGTTCATTCACTCATTCTAAACACAACCAAAACCCTAGGCATCTTTTCTTCTTCCTCTTCCTTCTATATTCTCTCCATCGAGCATCAAGATTGAAGATTTGCATGTGGTTTTGAAGATACTTCATCTTCTTCATCTTCTTCATCTTCTTCCTCAACTTGTTTCCATTTTTGGAGTTGTAGAGCTTGAGAAAGGACTCAAGGATTCTATTCAAGAGCTTACAAGTAAGTAGCTTGAACTCTTTAAAGAGTTTACAAGTTCTATAGGGTGTTTAGGAATGGTTTCTAGCACAAGTAACTCATGGGCGTTTTATTTGTGATCTGGTTTTGATTCTAGGTTGAAAAGAGGGTTTCAATTAGAGATTTCATCTCAAGATAAAGCCAATAAAAAGGGTTTTAGTTGATTAATCTTCAAACAAGGCAAGCATATGCATTTTCATGATTTACTATGCTTAAAATGGTTGTTTGAACTCAAAGAGTTCAAACCAAAAATTTCAATTCAGAAATCTGCCGAGCTGCCGGGCTCTGTTCGGCCAACCGAAAGGTGACTGAACAGGTAGCCGAGTGCTCCTGTACTGATTTTCCGCAGAAAATCAGTTGTTGGAAAGTTGATCGAATGCTGACCGAATAGAGTTAGGCCAGCCGAAAGAGCCAGTTCGGCCAGTCGAACTGCTGGCTGAAGAGGTGGCCAAGTGTCCCTGTGTTAGACAATTTTTACAGAAAAAGCTGAGCTGACCGAATTTATTCGGCTCGCCGAACTTCCCAGTTCGGCCAGCCGACCATGTGACCGAAAGATGGCCGAACATGTTGACAGGGATTTTCATAAAATGTAAGGTTCTGGAAAGCTAACCGATCGAGCAGGTGACTAAATTCATCCTTAGTCCATTGGGTTATTGATTTTGGAACAGATTTTCAATCAGCCACAACCATTGGTTTGGAGTAACCCTCCTCAATGATATCCCAAACATCATCATCAATGGACTTAAGCAACCCAATCACCATTTACTTCCAATATGCATAATTAGAACCATCTAGCAAAGGGGGCTTAGAAGTTGATGTCTCTTCTCGATTGAGTATCATTCTAGAAATCTCTTATGATCAAACACAACAACTTAGTGCAACCTGCTCTGATACCAATTGAAATTTTGGGTATGAGATCTCTAGATTGGCCAACTCAATAAAACAACCCAATAGTGTGCTAAAATAGTAGACTATGCAGCGAGAAATAAACTCAAAATGCACACACTACAAGGACACTGGATTTAGCGTGGAAAACCCTAATCAAATGAAAAACTACGTATCTGAACTGGATCAACAATCAAGCATTATAAATCTCATAATTATAAGAAATTCAGATTTCCTCCCCAGATATCCCCTACCTAAGGACTGAATTTACCTTGTGTCGCTTCACGCTTCAACGACTTCACACCGTTGATTGCAGCAAACTCAATCCAGCGCTTGACTCCTCAAGTCTTCTACGCAAGAAGATGATTTTCTAAAAGGGATTCAGGAGAGACTGGTTCTTTAGAGAACTTGGCAGCACAACTCTTCAATAAACCCCTAGAAAATATTTCCCTCAATTAGATATCTAATTCATAACTTTGGAGATGATTGTCTCTTTGGGTTGTGAGAAACAGCCAATATATAGGCCCGAATCCGTGCTTAAGTCTCTTAATAATAATCCACTAGGAATTCCAAGTCATCTCAAACTTCGACTCAGAGTCTGGATCAAACTAGGCAAACTGTGCCATTTTTGCTATAGCGAGCTTCACCCTCGCTATAGCGAGGTGTCTCTCGGGTCCAGGCTTTGACAAACGATTCTAACCCGTACAAAAACCCTTCTATTCTCTCAGATTATATTGCCAATTGCCAAGCCACCAAGAGAAGGGAAATGGTAGCGGAAAATAACCCACCTCAGAAACATGTAATTAAGAGTCATTTAATCAAAGACCACCCGACTTCAATCATCATACACATAGACAACAACGGAAATTTACACATCAATAAAACTCTATGGTAGCCTTAGTTTGAAGAAATGAGGAAAATATATTTTCTAGATGTGATGATGGTAAAAGAAGGCTAAAGAGTATTTGAACTATAAGAGGAAGGCTAAGAAGTATTTGAACAACAAATAAGAGAGAAACATAAAGGACCAAAATGATTTTTTTAATGAAAGAAAGAAAAATCGTAAAATAAGGAAAAGGCTATGTCTTCATTTTCAATTGTTTTTTTACATGTATATAAAATAAGAAAATAGAATATAAATGTTTTATATACTATACACAATACTAGCGAGAAACAAGTTTCGTTTCCTTTTCATAACCCAACTATGAAAAATTAAAATTACTAGTAAACTAACAGAGAGATTGGCTAAGAGAGAGGGGGATAGAGAGAAGGAGAGACGAGATGAGTACCTACTGGTGGGAGGGACAGTGTCACGACCGTGGTGAGCCGATGTCGATGTCGGTCGCCTGAGATGGAGTGATGATGGGATTTTTTAGAGAGGGAGGGAGAGAGACGAGAAAGGTGATCAGGTTAGAGTTGAAGTTGAAAAAGGTCGTGGGGTGGGTATGGATTAAATTAACGATGATGTTATCGGGGGCAGAACTGTGGGAGAAATTCAGGGTGTTTCTAGGATGAAGGCAAAAAACATTGACGATGATTTTTATGAAGTTCACTAGAATTTTTTATAAATAATATTTGGAGAAATGGTTCACTGAACAATCTTTTCACTCATCTTATCAAATATACAACATATTGTAGTCCATGTTAATTGTTCATTTTCTGTTACGACCCGAGCCCGAGATAAAATTTAAATCGAGTTAACCCCGAGTCGCGACCATACTTACTCCCGTGAACTTTAATCATAAAATTCAAAAGGGATATCAAATTACACATTATGCGGAATATAAACAAATTTACATTATGAACATAACTATCACTTGCTTACTTAAACACAATGCAATGTTCAACCTTACAAAATATTTTCTAAAAGTTCACTCATTATTACAATACTTCATTTCTACTCGACTAATTCTTCTGGAGAAAATGGATTAATTGTTTCCACTGGTGTTGTGATCTCTGAAGGACCGGCAATAGCAGTTTTGCCTTTAATGCCATCAATAACACTGTGAATTCACAATTCAGCAATGTATAAACAATCCTACGATTTCATATGCTAATCATATTTTCAATGTGTCTAATTAATCATTAGACTTAAATAAATTAAATAGTATTAATCTATTCAATTCAATGTGAGACTAAAACCAGTATTAATTTCAATGACAGTAACGATATTTGTAATTTACAAATTAATTACAATTACAATTACTAATCAATGAGAGTCTTTATAAGTTTGCAAACTAACATAGCATTTCCAAATCAAATGATATCTCCCTAAAAGGAAGAATTGCCTCTATTGGCACAGGACTGACGAGCGCATCAATCACGACTCAGGCCTCAAGGACTTATCCAATAAGTGGAGTCTACTTAGTGTCTTGATCAGAGACCACTGGCAACACCACGAAGTTCCGGAATACTCTCAAATAATCTGCTATAGAAGACATAAATCACTATGTAGTGCTAGACTCAATGTATAATACAATTCATTTCATTTAATTTTCGTTTAATTATAAATGAACGGATACAAATCAATAAATAATCATTTCAGGATTCTTTTCAATATATAAATCACTAATTACCCTATCTGGGTTCCATCATATAGTGTCATTTAAGACAACAAAGACATATCTTGACAATTCAAATTCAATTAAACAATGCCATCCAATTGAGTGTAATCCTCGGTTATTTAATGTACTTGTGTTATTCTATATGAACATCACAATTTATATAAATTTGTACATTAAAGTCTCCTTAATTAACACATATGAAGGTATAAACAATGTGAACAGCCTTGATTTAATCAATATGCTTTATTTCTTAAAATTCAGAAATTAATTCAAAAAAATTATTGACTGTCGGTCAGCTCGTCGGTTAACCCTCAGTTAACCGACACTTGTCAGTTCAGTTGTCGGTCAGCTCATCGGTTAACCCTCAGGTCTTTGTCCAAAACCAGAGACACGTTATTCCTCCATTTTGCACTGTCGGTCAGCTTGTCGGCTGACCGACACTGCCCAGAATTTTCTACAGAATTCGTCTCAAAATTCTATTTTCTCCATTTCATTTCCAACCTGCACAAATACTTGGAACCTCCTGATCCCTTCTCAAATATCATTTACAAATCAATTAACACTTCTAATCCATGTAAACATCACTCAATCCATTCAATTCCATTTAATCAAATCAATTCTATTCTATCAAGAAATGGGTTCAACACCCTATCTCTTATAAAATTGAGAGGAAGTCATATTAATTAACATGTGAAACATAGAGATCTGTTATACTTGCCTTCGCTTTGAGTTTGACTCACAAATCCTTTTCTTTCCAAGCTTTGTGCTGATTTCAAACACCCAATTCCAACCCTTGAGTCTCTTTTCAAGCTTAACTCCAAAAAACTCAAGAAGGAAGATGATGACCAGAATTCCTTTTCAAAACCCACTTATACAGTTCTTCTCCAAGCTCACTGGATTCAAGAAGGAGAAGAAACGAATGAAGAAGAAGAAGAAACGAAGGAAAGAAGAAAGCTGAAGCTGCTGCTGGCATCCTCTCCCTGATTCAGTCTTCTCTTTCCAGCTCATGGCTTCATTTGAGCTTAGTCATAATGCATTTTTTTGCATTTAAACCCCCATGCATTAACTCAATTCTCTTTTGAGTCAAATCACCACTTAATCAAATTAATGTCTTGTAAATCATCCCATTAAACTTAATTCAGTCTTTCAAGATTAATTGGATCCATTCCAAATCAATAATCATATTTAAATCGACTAATTATGCTTAATCCACCGTAAGCTTAATTAATTAGAGTTAATCCTAATTAACTCGAAATGGGACGCAACATTTTCTTAATAAGTTCAGAAGTTTTCAGTTTCATTTGAAAGCTGTGCAAGTCAACTTAATACAGTAACATTAAGAGAAATGATCGTGTGGCAGTGGTGACACCAAGTTTTTGGAACACCATTTAATGTGGTCCACATGACCACCAAATGGACTCTCCCTCTCTCCAATTAAATCGATAAGTGCATGAATGGCTTTTGGGTTTCCTTTTACTGTGCATAATCTTATCAATACATTCACTGCCAATAAGGATAAAATTATGGGTTGTGTCTCTTGATCGAAGAGATGCATGAGAGAAAGCCTATGAAAGGGAAATATCATGGGTAACTCTTGGCACCTAAATTCCTTCTAAGGAAGCCATCACTCATACCTTTAAGAAGAGAAGTGATCAAGAGTTGGAAATCCTAGAGTTAAAAGCTATGAGTTCCAGAGGTATAATTTACTTTTATTATTTAGTTATATTCATGTATCGTTCATATTAGATCCAAGTTATATGTTGGTCCTAAGGCTTTGGGGAATAGTTCTATTAATCATTGGTATCAAAGCCTCTAGTTCATTTGGGTTTAGTCTGAATAATCTCTCATTATTGTCAACTTGAGTTTCTTCCCTTCTCTGTTTTGGGTATTTGAGTTTACCCCTTCCACATTCGCTGGTCTATCCTACCACATTCGATGCTTATAGCGGCATGCCTTGAAACAACGAGTCACACAATGCGATTGGGTAATTTCATCTTTGGATTTAGGATCATGAACCAAATCTCCAAGCCTATGAAAATTTACTACAATAATAACACAACAAGGGGTTTTACCGAAAATGGCAAATATTCCACTAAATCTACATAATTGGAAGTAAAAATCTTGTCTTGAAAGAAAAAGTACGAGATTATTTAGTGTCAATTGTTGGGGCTCCAACAAACCTCATGATTGCAGATCCACTAACAAAGTCATTACCTCAGAAGGCGTGTATTGAAATGTATTACATATGGGCTTGTACGAATTGCCTTGTTAGGATCTATATTTATATTTGTTTGGCACTATGTAAATTGATCATTATAGATGTGATAAAATGGTTTCATAATTCTTACATTATATTTTTTTATCACATGTGTTAATGTGGATAAAGTGAGAATATGAAGTTATGACATTAAAGTGATTAATAAAATAGGGCTACCATGTTAAGATCCTATTTTAACCCTTTTTAAAGACTTGATTAGGTGAGAGTATTGGCGTTGTAGTTATAGACGTGTCAACCAAGATATGTGACCGTCGTGATTCACATCGGCAGACTTCTTATTTACAGATTAAAGAATAACATAAAAGTTGAGTGAAAACTATTTTTTTCAAAGTGGTGCACCAGTTAAAGTCAGTTTTCAAAATTTTAAATCTGAGTCATATTTTGAGAAATGTTTTTTTTTAATTGAGAAATATGCATGTGGTCACATGGACCAAGTGGGGGACTGATGGAACACCATTTAATGTGATCCACATGACCACCAAATGGACTCTCCCTCTCTCCAATTACTACTAGAAAATAGGGTATTCGCGGCCGCCAATAGCCATCGCTAAAAGTGACTTGGCGGTCGCTAATACTCTTTAGCGATCGCCAAACAGCGGCCGCAACAAATTCGTCGCAAAAGGGTATTAGCGACCACCATTGGCGGTCGCTAATACTAAAACAGCATTAGCGACCGCCATACTCAATTAATATATATTTTTAATTTTTTAATACCTTTTGTGACCGCCCTTGGCGGTCGCTAATGGTTTTAATTTAAAAAAAAATGAGTTAGAATAAAAGCAGCTGTCAGGCCAAAAAACAGTCCCGAGGCATAATCATACCTTGCTATAGCGAGGGTACGCGCTGAGTCACAGTTGGTTCCGGACTCTGTGTTAAAGTTTGAGAAAGACTCTTTTTCTAAGTGGATAATTACAAGGAGTTTTAAGCACAAACTTTGGGTTATATATTGGGTGTTTCTCACAACCTAAAGAGACAAGATCATCTATCAAGTTCTGAATTAGTGATCAAATTGAGAGAAATTTTCTCTAGAGATTTTTGAAGAGTTGTGCTGCCAAGTACTCTAGAGAGCCAAGTTTCTTCTGCATCCCTTGTAGAAGATCATCTTCTTGCGTGGATGATTTGAGGAGTCAAGCGCTGGATCTGTTGCAATCAACGGTGTGATGTCATTGAAGCGTGATGCGACACAAGGTAACTTCAGTCTTTAGATAGGGGATATCTAGGGAAGAAATCTGAGTTTTTTGTAATTGTGAGATTCATAGTATTTGATTAGATCCAGTATGGATCGGTGGTTTTTTACCCGATTTGGGTTTTCCATCTTAAATTTGGTGTCCTTGTGGTGTGTGCTTGTGATTTTATTTCCGTTGCGTAGATTTTTTTTTTGCACACTTTTGGTTAGATTGATTAAGTGGACCAATCTAGAGATCTCGAACCCTAAACCCTCAAAATGAACCCCATATACAATTTATTGCCATCAGTGACTCATATTTCCTCATGCATCCCATATACAATTTATGTATGCTAAAAGAAAATAAGCAGTCCAACCCTGTTACTGAAAAACAACAAGAAGAATATCTTGTTTCAGTCAAAGGAGTGCAGCTATAGAGCCCCACAACTATAATGAGCTAAGCAGTAAGCAATTCTCTAAGAAGAAAGCTCAAAAGAAATGCATATGATACAAGCAATGTCTAGATACTTGATATAGTTATATATCAATCCAGGCGTAAGTTTAACCCACACCATTTTTTTTTAATATTCCTATCCTGCCACTTCTTACACGACAAAACCCACTTAAGATTTAACAATTCCAATACATTTCAAAAACATCAAAACTGGCTCAACTTTGTCCATCAGTGTCAAGGACTGACCCAAAGAATCAGATGGATCTACTCAAGAATCTGTATTTTTTGAAAATCTATTCTAAGATATTATTCATAATTCATTAACATTTGAATCTTAGAAAAGATGCATATGTGAGAAAGCTGGAGAACTATGCATATTCTTTTTCTTTTTTTTTTTTTGAATAATGAGAACTATGCATTTCAAGAGGTGGATTATGAAATCTAAAATCAAGCAGAATAATTGCCAGACAAGGGTCAATGCTCTATTCAGAATAGATTGAAAAGAATCAGAGAGAGCGACTCAAGACTCAGTTCAGTCTCTAAAATGCTGTATACAATTCATGAATTAACATATCAATGTGGAAAAGTTGGTGAATGTGACAACAGTTGAAAACCATTGTGCACTATTAGAAGGTAGAAAACTACATAAAAACAAAAGAACCCTATTTAGCCGAGTCTCTAAAACTGAGTTTGCAATGTTACTCAACTCAAAGAAGGTGACTTGACTAAGAACTCAATTCAGTCAATTTAACTAAAGTCACCAAACTGAGATTTTAATCAACTTGACAAGTTTTACAACAAACCATCGAAGCAAGCCTAAAAAAAAACAAATCATTGAAGCCAGCCTTAATAGCAAATAGCAATCATCCACAGATGGGATCACAAGTGCCTTATTCTTTGATTGAATTTGTAGCAGCAGTTCAATGTGCAACCTTCATTAACATTTAAATCAGTGAGTACTCCTATTTCCTCATGCACCCCATATACAATTTATTACAAAGAATATGGAAACAAAAGAGGGTGGTATAGCAAGACAAACAAAGAAACCAAATAACAAGCAGTTGTTTGGTTTCTTTGCCTTGTCCAATAAAATTCTTTTGATGTAATATTTTGCATAGATCATCAAATAAGTGGAAAACGCTAAATTAATTATACCTGTTTCCACAGTTCAAAAGACCCCTAGGATATAAGTCCCAGACCTCACAATGAAAGAACTTCACAAATTCTTCAAAAGGAAACAACACTTGGGATAATAGAATAAGGAACATGAAAAAAGAGATCCTTCATCAATTGATTTACTTGCAAACAAGTATAAATAAAAAAAGAGATCCTTCATCAATATTTGGTATGCAATAATGGGAATTTTCACCCCACCCATTACCATGACTAATCTAATAATAATATAAATGTCAAGCACAAACCTAGGCCAACAAAAGCTTTCATAAATCATTACATTTCTCTATCCAAATAACAGTAGACTCATGTCAAGATCCAAAGTATAGACTCATGGTCACATCCCTTGCACAAACCTAGGCCAACAAAAGCTTTCATAAATCATTACATTTCTCTATCCAAATTACATTGATCCTGTCTGTATACAGTCAGGAGTTCTCTTGGAAACTAAATAAATAAATAAATGGACAAAAAGTAATGGAATTGCAACTTGTGTAAAGCACTGAATACAGGAGCCCATAAAAAGATTGAAGAAGAGGACATGTTTAGTGATAATGAACTTGAAATTTCAATGTGCATGGCAAAAACCTGTTTCATCAATTTTTTCAGTTTATAAAATGAAGAAACTATATTTAATAAGCTCATATGGAAAATGTAAAACAAGGGGAAAACACATTTGCCTGTATGGTGTAGAGAATGAGCACCAAAACCATGATAAGTAAAAGTAGAATATTTGGCAATATGAAATAAATAGATAGATTGCATTTTGATTCAACCATAACTCAAAACTTTTATCAACTAAATAGATAGAGAGCATTTTGAAGCCTTCGTTCGTTTGTTCATACCTCTTAGTAGTAGTGCCAAAGCAAGAACTTCAAACAGTGATGTATAAGTCAACTAAACAAGACAAAGACCTACATAATCACAGAGGGAATTTAATAACCCTTGTAACATAGCTAGCACTAGATAAGGATATTGAATGTTTACATTACTCAAAGTATCAAATAGTATAAGCGCTGAAATATAAATGCATATAGAAGTCCATTGAGGGCATGGGCAAACAAAGAAGAGATTCTAAAGCAAACAACAGACCTCATAATATGGTGTTTTCCTTCGCATTTCACTTGTAAAATCAAAATTCAGATTTTTGTCAAACATCAACATAGACCACTGTTTAGGAGCTGTGGAGCCAACTGTGCAAAGGGCTCTCATCAACTGTGAGATCATTTGAGTCATTTTGGTTACTAACAAAATTATTCTATAAGATTCACAGTAGCAGTACTGTACCTAGCTGTATCATCACGAAAGTACTACAAGTACGAATATCACAAGTTGCAAGATAGGAAGCAGAATCAGTACTGAGCAGGCGAATTTTGATTAAGGACTGAATGATCGAATCCAATACCCCAATTTGCAATGTGCTAAACCAATCAGAACAGAGTGATGATCATTGCTGGGACTGAAGTGATCCTCTTCCCGAGATATATGAGACCAACATTGTGAGGCAAACAACCACAAATATGCATCTTCTGGAGTTACCTGCTTATATTTCTTGTAGATTCGCTTGGTTACTATGTTTTTGGATTCATCATTAATCGACATGGCATTGCATATCTCAACCCGGTACTCATCATAATGAGGCTCCCATTTCTTCAAACAAGTGGATGGAACTTCTTCACTAAAGCAAGGCAACTGAGATATGGGAAAAAAACCCAACTATCAAGTTTAAAAACTACAAAACTGGTCATAAAAAAGAAAATTTTTAGGCCTAAGTCAAAAGCCCCAGTTCTGCCTTCATTGTTCAATGGTGAGAGTAATTGATAGCTATCACAACATAATTTTCGAAAGGACCACCAAATAAACAATTGAAATTTAAGGAACATTGGGTGGAGACTTGGAAGCAGGTTTCATTACTATGAAACTTAATGTTTATACTTTCTATTGCCTACAGCTTCATATGGTCATTTTCACTTATGAGTGTAAAATTAAACCAAAGTGTGGTAAAAACCAGTCCTACCATAACTGTGTGACTCACTGTTGAGCATGAGCAAACTCGATGTAGCATGCCATTAGCTGCAACTTTTAACTAATGGAAATGTGTAAATTATGGCAGACAATAAGGCAGCATACTAGCATACCCTAATGTACCACCAAGTGACATAACTGTGATAGAAACCTGAGCTAGCCCTATGCATGCTAAGCCTGCACAGGCCATGAGAGCAGATAATTAATTTAGAAAATAATTGGCCTATTCTACTAAACAAAATGGATTCATTTCAAGCAAAGTAATAGGCATTATTTTAAATTTATACTTCTTGTATTGTCTGAAATTCTAGTCAGTATAAGAATGAACAAACTACATTTAACTGTCTGATGTTCACAAAAAGGCACCATTCAAAAGAAAAAAAAAAGATCTCCACAAAAGGCCACCGATTAATGGAAACAAATCAGTAGATTTCAGATTACTACTATAATAAGCAACTCGAAGCCAAACTAGATAGAAGGCACTATGCAAATGACACAGAACAATAGGGCTGGCTGAATAACACAGGCTACAAAATGTGGCAAGAGTCACTAATGCATTGTTTCCACAACTTACATAATGGTTTTGGATAACAAGGCACTCTGTGGTCAATTTCTTAAGTAAATCTGGAGAAAATCTGAAAAAAAAAATTGTAAGTACAAAAAATTAATCATTGGAAGCTGGAGAAACAACATTACTACAGTTCCACTCACTAATTCTGACAAAGAACATTCATACAATAATATTATTATTAGGGAAAAGTGAAAAGAGAGAAATGTTATAATTATAAAAAAGTCTATTAAAAATGAAGGTGGTCAATAATTTAAGAAAATGAAGATGTCTCAGTAATTAATTTAACCACCACCACATAAGATGCACCGTCAAAATTGAACTCTCAGAAAAGAAGTGATTAGGGTCTAAAGGTCGTCACCATCCATCAGACCATCCTTCAGTTAGCCGTGCGTAATTGTAGTTTGTGAAAATATTAACAAGACACATTCAACACTTAAAAAAAAAGATGTTTCAGATCATAAGCACTATGACAGTCCTTACTTTCGGTGGGGAGGGGAGTAATGGACTGACAGTTGTCACCCTCCATCAAGATTAGAAGCAGTGCCTAATTTCAATTTGTGAAAGTTTTAAAGAAGACTCATTTAACACTCTTTGGATAGATGTTTTAGATCATTAGCATGATGATAGTCCTTGCTTTTTGGGGAAAAAAAAAAACAACACAATTATTTAAACAAAATGCAAGATAAACATTGGCAAATGCATTTTTAACTACATTTTTGGCAAGCTTGTACCTTTGAAACACAGTTCCTTCAATATTTGTGCTTCCCATGAATTGAAGAGTAGATGCTTGATCTAATGCATTAAACGTCTCAAGAATATTTTTGTCCTGCAAATACAAACACAAACACAAACACAAACACAAACACATAGAGGATAATAATAAAGTCATAAACAAGGTGCATATAAGAAATATTTTGATAAATAATTATAACTTCGACAAAAAAAAAAATCTACTAGTGCTATACACACTGTCCGGGATATGGGGACCCAAAACTTAGCACATTCACACAGCCTTAAAGCTAATAATAAAACATAAACTTAGCACATTTACATAATAAAACAGATGTTCCCATATCACCAATCAATTCTAGTGTGCTGAATATCTCTTTGAAAATTGGAACAACGAAATGCCATACTATCATATGTCATTAATGCCATACTATCATATGATTGTATACCTTCCCTTTTTTTCTATATATTATTTACAATCAGTTATTGCTTCCCTATTGTGAGTTGTAACAATACCTGTAATAGATTGGAACTTGATGTGGTCCCCTACACACCTCAGCCACCCCATTGAGGCCCCACAAAGTCCAACGCACCATCTCAATGGATTTAGGACTCATCAAACATGGCCTCTCCCTTGTACACTGCTGGTAGCACCATTTGTTTGCAATACTCCAGATTGATAGAATGTGTTTGCTAATTGTGAAATAGAAATAAAAGAAAAACAAGCCACTGCCATCAGGTTCTTACTTCCCAACCCAGAATGGGTTTCCTTAGATCCATGAACCCAGATTAAAAGAAAAGAAGACACAAATGAAAATTAATGGGAAAAAGGGCTAGAAAGACCCAAATCCCTGTTTTCTTTTCTTGGATTTGTTGGTTTCAATTAGTGTAATAGGTGGATTCAACAATACCCCATATATGAAATTCAACTCTCATGTGGGCATATTGTCAAACACCTCAAACACATTGTAACAAGCGTTTGAAACTCTCTTTCACAACTAATAGAACTGAAAGAGAAAAAAAAAAAAAACCCAAGTCCCAGGCCTATATTCTGCAACATCATCTCAACTCTGTTCTTTGAAACCTCCAAGTTAGCAAACTCACTTCAACACCCATCTATACCCAACCTCCAATCCAACCTTCAAAACTCACTCAAACCAAACCCAATCTCCAACCCAAACAACCCCTTTCCATCTGGCCATTGCCACCATCACAGCATACACAAACCATACAAATATAAAAAAAAGGCTTTCACCAGCTAGAAACACATTTACAACTACATTTACAGAAAAGAAAAAAAAACCTAGTACCTGAGATGTCCGTTGAAACCGTGAGCACTGGGCAAATAGAAGACTGCAAACCTAAAGAAGAAAGAAGGATAATGAGAATAAAGAAAAGAGAAAGAAAAACAAAAAAAGAAGAAGATCAGATCCATTTGGAGTGAGGGATCAGTGATGGAGAATCTCAGCGATTCGTTACCAAAGGGAGATTGGGCGTTATTTTTCCCAAAAGCAGAGCAGAGATTGGGCACCATTTTTACTAATAACCAATAAAACAAAAGTGAGATAAGGGCAAGTCAGAGAGAACGATAGAGAGGGTGAGAACGAGACAGTACCACTACTTGGTGGGGCTGGCACACTACACCATATTAATCAATTAGTAATGGACATACAGCAGTTACAAAAAATATTTGTAACGGTTATTTTGCGTTACACAATTGCGTTACAAATGTAATCCCAAGAAGATTCAGATCTAGCATGCCAAGTCATCTCACACGCTATCCATGGTATTGTATACAACATCTTGAGTCTCAGAATTGGAGGAAAGTGTCTCAAAACTTAATTAGGCTCTTTTGAAACCTTCCCTCCTTTGCCCGCTATGACTTTATATCTAGTTTTTTTACAATGACGACATTCCATCAAATTTTCATCAAGTTTCTAATATAACATACAATTATTTTCGCACGCATGAATGCAGATAGCCTTCATCCCTAGGTCTTTCAACATTTGCTTCATTACAGGATATTTCATGGGCAATGTGTTTCCTTTGGGTAACTGATAAGTCCACAAAATTAGGTCATTAGGTCATCATTTCATGAGCATTTGTGGACTTAATTAGGTCTAATTGCATAGAATTACACTTAATTTCATGATTACATGTATTTGGGGATATTTTTGGAAAAATGGTCAGAATTGATCAAAATTTATTGAACTGCATGATTTTTGTGAAATTAGGATTTTTCATCTTATTCATCACCCCAAAATTAGTTCTTTTTCTTCATCAAAGCATACTTGTTATTTTTGGCACCTTGTTCTATTTTTTGGAAAGTTTGTCATTTGGGTGCATCATTAGGCATGTAGGGTCCCATGCATAATTCATGTTTATTTTTATTATATGTGATTAATTAATTTCTTTCAATTTGTAGGAAAAAATCAACAACATGGGACCCTATCCCATGAAGATTTACATGATTGGTGGGACCATGATGATTAGATGAATGTGTCTTGGTTGTAAAAGAGTTTTTAAAGAAGTTTTCACCTAATACAAAGGAGTTAAGTCCACTTGGAATTATATATTATGGCATATATGAAACAAAAACGTGGGTGGATGGCAAGTTTTGCATTGGAAGGAGATCTCCACAAAGTCAAACTTGTGGAAGAAGAAATCTAATCAAGGAGGAGACAAAAATCAAGAAGAAAATCAAGATGCAATCTTAAAGATCTTTTGAGGAACCCAAGAGGGTCCCATGCATAATTCATGTTTATTTTTATTATATGTGATTAATTAATTTCTTTCAATTTGTAGGAAAAAATCAACAACATGGGACCCTATCCCATGAAGATTTACATGATTGGTGGGACCATGATGGTTAGATGAATGTGTCTTGGTTGTGAAAGAGTTTTTAAAGAAGTTTTCACCTAATACAAAGGAGTTAAGTCCACTTGGAATTATATATTATGGCATATATGAAACAAAAACGTAGGTGGATGGCAAGTTTTGCATTGGAAGGAGATCTCCACAAAGTCAAACTTGTGGAAGAAGAAATCTAATCAAGGAGGAGACAAAAATCAAGAAGAAAATCAAGATGCAATCTTAAAGATCTTTTGAGGAACCCAAGATGGCAAAAATTGGATCACAAGGACAAGAAATCAATTGAAGTTTGAATTTAAGCCAACATGAAGGAGGTGTGTTACCAAACAAAGGGGCATAAAAGATTATAAAAGAGGGTCTAGCCAAAGGGGATGAGAGCAATCACTTGGTCCAAGGCTTTTGGTAGCAACGAAGGAGACTCTTCCCCTCTCTATTCCACTCCCATCCACCTTTCTCTCTAAGTCCCTTTCTTCTTCTTCTTTCCTCCTAATTCTTTAGACATAGGTTGAGAGATCATGTTGAGAGAATGATGAAGAGAGAAGAATTTTAGTTTTTTTTTTTTTATTTCAAGATCAAGAAAAAAGGACACTACTTGGATTGATTTTGCAACTTTCTATGTAAGTGATTTAATTTTTTTATCTTAGTTCTTTTATGTGTTTTGATTGGAGACAATATTTCACATGATTAGATCAAGGGTTTGAAAATAAAATAAAAATATCAAAAGTCGAGAGACATAAAAAAATCACTTGCATAATTTTTTTTCCTACTTTGAGAAGAGAGGACATTACCATCGCATTGTCAATACTTGTAGGATTGTCCAGTATCTAGATCTTTGGTACTACTTTTCCGCTTTTTATTTTCTTTCCACCCTTTTTGTTGTTATTTTCAAGTTAATATTCTTAAGTTTTTTTTCCTTTTATAAATTCTAGATTTAAAAACTCAACTTGCATCTTTCTATGTTTAGTAGAAACTTTCTATTCTTGTTATTTGCATGATATATGGTTAGAAAGTGTCTTTGTGTATACTTCATATTTAGAAATTGCATTAGAACAAGTTTTTGTTGCTGGAATCACAAGATTATCAACTGATTAGATATATTAAATTCGGATCTGATAAATGAGTGGTGAAAAAAATCCTGCACATTTCAGCAGAACTGACCCAACTTGGTTACAAAAGTGCACCATTTAAAAACCAGGTAAACGTTAATATTTTTGTCCAAAAAATAGCAGATTTAAAGTATGGTAATTGGACTTTGAAACCCCAGAATTTCAGCCAAAAATAACCTCGGGAACCATGTCTACCAGAGGCTCAAACAGGGGTAGTTGGTAAGCCTGTGTTCAGATTTCAGCAACAAAACAGTTCAAGTAGGCATGTTTAGGTGATCATATCTTTTTCGTTTTAAGTCCTTTTTCGGTTTTTCTTTTTTTGTTGTGTTCATGCATCATCAGACTATTGATCCCATCCATTAAATTTAGGTTCACACCATCTTAGTCATGTCGTACAGTCCAGTGAAAACAGGGCTGCACAACAGTTTTCATACTTAGAATTTTTTACAGCATGCATCATACAGTTAGAAACTTGCATAAAATTGCATTGTTAGCATATAGGGCATTATAGATCATTCATATTTGCATAAAAATTGATTTTGGTAAGTAGGATCTAATTTAGGAAGTTTTGTTTTGATTTTTTTTATATTAAACTGGTCGTTTGATTTGTGTGTTCTTTTGCAGGTTTTTAGATATTTTAGGATTGCTTAGATTAGGTTTCCTTTATTACAATAGTTCATTTATTTTTTTGAAAGAATTGTAATTAAGCTTTTTTTGTATTTAGTTATCTAATTTAATTTAGGCCAGATTTAGTGTTTATTTAGGATAGGTTAAAGTTGGAAGGTTTCTTGAAAAGCATTGCTCCCTGTGGATCGACCTGGATTTACCAGATTATTACTACAATCGTACCCTACACTTGGGGACCGATCAGTAACCATTGCCTCAACATGGACAACAATGCTGTCACATTATTTCCTGACCACCCAAACTGTTTCTTCAGATTATGAAGTTCAACAATTGCTGAAAGTGTTGTCTCAGGCCCCTCACTAGAAGGGTACAATTTTTCTTTGGCTTTTTTTTTATAGTCAAGATACCTCTTACCCAAGTCTGGTTCAGGAACGAATGGTGGTTCAATATCTCCTGTTTCAGTACCATGGCAGCCCATATAAGCATCAACGAACTCCCCTATTCCAAGCCCTTCTTCCTCAATGTTTTCTTTATTCATGTTTCCCACCACTGGATGCTCCATCAGAGTCTTCGAGTGTCTTTCACCATGCAAAACCCATACACGGTATGAGAGATCTATACTGTTTGCAATCAAATGATCTTTAACCACCTCGTATATTAATCGGAACCTATTCCTACAGGTTTTACGTGGGCAAGGACAAGCCGACCCACCCAACTTTGTTTGGGAAAAAAGAACAAAATGCCTAACCCCATCTTCATAAAGTGTGGACCTCCTATTTCTTTTGTCCATCCAATCTTTCTGTATTTGCTCAGACATTCTGCGATTCATTAAAGCACTTTCAAGCATGTTTATACTTAAGAAACTTAAAACAAAATAAGCGAATAAATTAACCTACCCATGCGGAGGGAGGGGTACGCTTTTTTTGCTATTATCTAATTAATCGTTTATTGTTGTGTCAAAAAAATTAAATAAATTGAAATCATTCGGTCGATAACTGTTTTTCGCACAATAACTGTTATAAACAAAAACATAAATTCAATTAAATCATAGAAAGTTAATCAGCTAAAACATAATCATCAATAAATTCAACTTAAAACAATGCTTCAAAAGTAAGCTATAAATCACCAAATGAATCAGATCTGAAATCATTAAACTAAATTGATAAAGAATCAATAAATAACATCAAAGCACATCATTCAATGAAATTGGTTCATGATTAGATACAAATGCATCAATCGTACTCACAACAAAAAAAATAAAATCGATAGACAAGTTTACCTTCAGCTAATTGAGCCCTCAATCAGCAACGAAGCAGCAACAACAAGGCTTTTTTTTAGACAAATTTATACCTTAAAAACAAATACGAAAAACCAAGTGTTAATGACAATCAAACCACCGCACTGGAAAGATTATTATTATTATTTTTTATTAGTAAGTGAGGTTGTTTACGAAGTCCCCTACCCCTTTACTATAAATAAAGCTTGTATTACATTTCCACCTACTCAATTACAAATACAGTCATTAGATAAAATGATTTCATGACATCTATGTGTACCGTATCACTGTAGCCGTCTACAGTAATTCATAATACCATAAATAAGAAATTTGAATCCCAAGCCTAACTCACGGAGTCCATATAGCAATTTAGACCCAAATCCAATGAATCAAACCCATATAGCCAATATTCATAACCCAGGTCATAACATGTGGGTTTAGGGCCAGATTAGTGTGATGGTCGGGCCTAATTGACTTCACAGAAACTTCCAAGTGGGGTCGAGAAAAGAAAATAACAAAGTAAATAATTGGTTCGCTCTGTGGACCTGAAGCAACACATGGGTCCAACCTACAGCTAAGTTAAGATAAGCAAATCCCATTCCTAAGTGTCGATTCAATTTCAGTAATTCACCCAAACTAAAGGAGTTAAATGAAACAATTTCCTTGGGTGTGAAATGGATTGAATCGGTGTGTCAGTATTTAGGACCTGTGCCCTGCTCATCACTTGAGTCTTGACTCATGTTTTCAAGTTAAGGATAGCAAGCAATTGTATAAGGTGAAATTGGATACCAACTTTTCCATGTCATGGTTTTCCCCTTCATGATAATCTCAATCCACAGTAAAGTATGTTATGTCAGGCCGAGTCCAGAATGGACTGGGCCGATTCGGATATGAAGAACAGATATAATCCTCTGATATCAATCAAATAATGATGCTACTTCATACATAACATAAACAAATCATTTTGAAGTTTACTCACTATTTATACTTCTACCTGCCCAAAGGGATTCCCCCTATACTTGAGTGCACAATATTGATAGGAACTATACTAGATACCTACCTAATTTTATTGTAGAAATTCTCGGGATCCCACACAAATAAAAGACAGACGTGTGCAATCAATATTTCTAAACAAACAACACAGGGAAAAGACAGACATGTGCAATCAACATGCATATCTTTTTCGTTTGGTAAGTCCAGATTCTTACAGTGGAACTCGGAGATTCTGTGAGCCCAACATTGAAAAAAGAATTCCATCAATATTGCTTGGTAAACTTGTTACATATATATGGAAGTGATCCTGTGACGACAGTCCTCACGGTTTTAAAATGAGGACCACCTAATCTATCAATCGAAATTTCAAACTGTCCTTTGTGGATGACTTTAGTCATTTTTCATGGATATGACCATTGAAAGTGAGGTCTTTTATTTCACAAAGATTAGGCTACAAAGAAAGGTTCTAAATTCAAAATTATGGCAGAACTTCTACTTGATAGAAGACTAAAATGACTTCAATGTGATTGATGGTGGAGGTGAGTTTGTGAAAAGAAGTATGTAGAAATCCATGAGCTAAAGTATTGAGAGGCAGATCTTATGTCCTCAAAACCCGGAACTAAATGGATGTGTCTACATATGAAGTCTTCAAATAAGCCCAATCAAGTCAATGATCTAAAGGTTGGCCCATCAGAGGCCAATACACTCTGGTCCCTTCCGAATATTGACCTGCCAAGAGCAAAGGAGCACACTAGTGAAACAGTTGCAAGTGACTACAGTAGTGCATCAGTTGTTAAGGAGGGCTCGATCTCTATCTCATTTTCTACATCTTCTTGACATGATATGGTGACCCAAACAGGGGATGGTAGCAGAATACCAAAGGTCATTCAATCGATGGAAAAATATCATGTTTTTGTTTCTCCCTCACCCGACTCTACCTGAAATCCCTAGATTCCAAAACTCCAATCTTCATATATTCCTTAATTCAAGGCATAAATTAAGCAATTTTCCTAAACAAATCTCTTTCATAAAACCCTGAATTGATTCCTCCTCAAAATCAACCTACCATCTTCATCCAGATCTCATAATTATCCATCAAACATCAGCCCCTTGCCCCAGAATTTTCTTTAATAACTAGTTTCAACTAACTGCATAATCAAAATCGTCGACCCTTTAGCAACAAACAGTCGACCCACTGGAAAGATTATTGAACTTGAAAGAAGAGAAACTTGAAGAACAAAGAGACGGAGAGAGGACGACTTACCCTTTTTTCCCTTTTCACTTGCTGCGCCGGCGACACAACACCACTCTTTTCCCCTTTTCACTTGAAGAACAAAGAGAGGGAGAGAGGACGACTTATATGTTCTGTCTTCTTTTTTAGCGCGGGAACTAAAATAACTCCCGCTTATGTTTTCATTCTTATTTTGTATTGTGATTTTTCCTCTCTTTATTTTGATACCATTGTAACACATTTTTAATCGTCACAAAATATCCAAAAATTGTTACAAAATAATTCAAGTATTTGCAAAGATACTTAGTGACAGTTATGGAATTGCTAACAGATAATAAATGTGACAAATTACTGTTAGGAGTTTTAGTATTGGCTAAATTCATGGGTTGGACAAAACTCTGGGGCTTTTGAGTTGTAATCTTTATTTAGAAAAGGACTCTGAAGATGGAAGACCAAAAGGGACTCTCCAAGAAAGATGGCTTCGGGATTTAATACGGAGCTTCCTTTTGTGAACTCATGAGGACTACTATACTCAAAGAGTCACCATTCCATACCATGACACGTTGAGAACTCTTGACACCTTTTGAAGATGATGACATCATATGGGATTGTTAGAATATTCAATGAAATGAAAAGTCAAAGAAAGCTGCTGTACTCTTAATAGGTGTCAAGCAACATGCAATCTTCCTGTATTATAAAAGTGCTTAAAAATTATTAAGGAGACACAATGCCAAGAAGTCTGATAGAGTCTCGTTCGGCGGAGACAATACCTCATCCGCTCGAGCGGATGAAGGGTCCGCTCGAGCGGACATGGCGCAGGGAGTCCGGAAAAAGTGGAAATTACTTTTCTAATAGTGCTCAAACTGATGGTTTTAATCCTAATCAAATTAGGGAATATTAAGCACGTCCCAAGGGCTATTTAAATAACTCAAGGGCTATTCCAAAGATACACCTCACCTCTCAAAGTGATGAGTTAGAGATTTGATTGAGAGAATTCTTTTCTAGAGATTTATTAAGAAGTTGTGCTGACTAGTTCTCTAGAGCCAAAGTCTTCTGCATCCTTTGTAGAAGATTGTCTTCCTGTGTAGAAGATTTGAGGAGTCAAGTGCTGGATTGAGTCTGTTGCAATCAGTGGTGTGAAGTCGTTGAAGCGTGAAGCGCCACAAGGTAACTTCAGTCCTTAGGTAGGGGATATATGGGGAGGAAATCTGAGTTTCTTGTAATTGCGAGATTCATAGTGCTTGATTATTGATCCAGGTTGGATCGGTGGTTTTTTACCCGGTTAGGGTTTTCCACCTAAAAATTTGGTGTCCTTGTGGTGTGTGCTTGAGTTTTATTTCCGCTGCGTAGATTATTGTTTTATGCACACTAGTGGGTTGATTTATTGAGTGGACCAATCTAGAAATCGGGAACCCATAAATATTTTTTCAATTGGTATCAGAGCAGGTTGCACTAAGTTATTGTGTTTGATCTATAAAGATTTTTAGAATGGTGCTCAATAGAGAAGGGACATCAACTACCAAGCCTCCTTTGTTTGATGGTTCTAATTATGCATATTGGAAGCAAAGGATGATTGGATTTCTTAAGTCCATTGATGATGATGTGTGGGACATTGTTGAGGAGGGCTACTCCATACCAACGATAGTGGTTAGTGGACAAATTGTTCCTAAACCTAAAGCTGAATGGACTAAGGATGAGAAGCGTGCCTCCAATTGTAATAACAAGGCAATGAATAGTATATACAATAGAGTCTCTGCTGAAGAGTTCCTTAGGATTTCCACTTGCAAAACTGCAAAAGAAGCGTGGGAAGTCTTACAGACGGTTTATGAGGGTACAGACACGGTGAAGCAAGCAAAATTGCAAAGGCTAACTAAAGAATTTGAAACCATCGTGATGGAAGAAGATGAGACCTTTGATCAATTCTATGCAAAACTGAATGATATTGTCAATTCTGTTTTTAATCTGGGTGAAGAAATTCAAGAAAACAAGATTGTCAAGAAAATTCTCCGGTCTCTACCTTCGAGGTTCGATTCTAAAGTTGATGCTATTGAAGAAAACAAGAATCTTGATACCCTCAAGATCAACCAGCTAGTTGGAAATCTTCAAACCTTTGAAGCAAACTGGTTGAATAAAGGAAAATCAAAAGAGAAGGGTATTGCTTTGAAAGCCATCTTAGAATCAAGAAAGAAGCCTGAACAGAAAATTGAATCTGATTCTGAATCTGAGGGTGAAGATAATATGGCTGAGTTTATGAAGTGTTTCAAAAAATACATGCAGTCAAAAAAGGCGAATTGTAAGCATTCAAAATCTGGGAAGAAAGACACTGCCAAAGGAACAAAGTATTTTGAGTGCCAAGGCTATGGTCATTATGCTAATGAATGTGCTAACAGGAAAAAGGGTACAAAGCAAAAGGTTCTCAACACAATTTGGGATGAAGAATCTTCTGAAGAAGAAAAGGAAGAAGAAAGCGATTTTGAAAACGATCCTTCAGATAAAGGGAAGGGCAAGTTTATGGCGTTACTGGCTGCGTCTGTTTCTGACAATGATACTGATAATGATGATGAGATGTCAAATCAAGAGAAAGATTTTGAAGAATTATACCATGCTACATATGCTGATTGCGTCAAGATGACTAAATTTGCTAACAAGGTCACTATCAAGTTGAAGGCTGCTCAAGAAGAAAATTCTGCATTGAAAATTGAATTAGAGCAAGCGCTTAAACATGTTCATCTCTTGAAAAGCCAGAAAAACTGTTTGACTGAAAATTTGACTGCCGATGGTCAAAAACTGCAGAAAGCTGAAAAAGAAGTAGCAGATCTGAAGAATGCGACAGTGACACTGAAAGCTGAAAATCAAGATCTGCAAGGAAGACTGAAGATCACTTTGTCCGAGCTAGAAGTAACAAAAGCTTCTCTACACAAGACACTACAAGAAATCTAGGCTGTTGTGACGAAATTTGATGACAAAATTTTTTTTGTCTTAAAAGAACACCCAAAGAGGACGAAATATAAATTTTGTCGTTTATTTTAATTTTTTTCAAAAGTATAGAAGACGAAAACAAAATTTCGTCTACAAAAATAAGGCGCCAACTTTATTTGCGTTGGCGCCAATTATTTTAGCTCATTGGAGACGAACATTTTTGTCATAAAATATAATTTTTTTTACGACGAACGTAATTTGTCACCAATAAGGATGAGTTATGGAAGACGAACATATTTCGTCACCAAAATAAGGCGCCAATTTCATTTGCGTTGGCACGAATTATTTTAGCTCATTGGAGACGAACATTTTTGTCACAAAATATAATTTGTTTTTGCGACGAACGTAATTCGTCACTAATAAGGATAAGCTATGGAAGACAAAAATATTTCGTCACCAAAATAAGGCGCCAATTTCATTTACGTTGGCGCGAATTATTTTAGCTAATTGGAGACGAACATTTTTATCACAAAATATAATTTGTTTTTGCGACGAACGTAATTCGTCACTAATAAGGATAATTTATGGAAGACGAAAATATTTCATCACCAATAAACACTCAATCATGCCGTTCATCTTCCTGTTAATTGGGCGACAAATATATTTTTATCTCGGAAGAATAAGTTGTGGGGCGAATTATTTGAGCTCATTGGAGACGAACATTTTTGTCACAAAATATAATTTATTTTTGCGACGAACGTAATTCATCACCAAAAAGGATAAGTTATGGAAGATGAAAATATTTCATCACCAATAAACACTCCATCATGCCGTTTCATCTTCTTGTTAAATGGGCGACAAATATATTTTTGTATTGGAAGAATAAGTTGTGTGGTGAGTTATTTTAGCTCATTGGAGACGAACATTTTTGTCACAAATTATAATTTTTTTTTGCGACGAACGTAATTCGTCACCAATAAGGATAAGTTATGGAAGACGAAATTATTTCGCCAACAATAAACACTCCATCATGCCATTTCATCTTCCTGTTAAATGGGCGACAAATATATTTTTGACTCGGAAGAATAAGTTGTGGGAGATGAAAATATTTCATTACCGATAAATTCTACTGCGTAATGCTGATTGTGATTGATTGCGTGACGAATATATTTTTCATCTCATAAGGTTAAGTTGTGGAAGACAAAAATATTTCGTTACCAATAATAAATTCTCTGTTCTTGTATTTAAGGAGGCAAAAATATTTTATCACTAATTAATTCTCTTTATTAAAATACCATGGTTTTGTATTTCAGAGCACTGAAACCGTGCCTCCAAGAGACACATTCTTACCTTTATCACTCATTTTCACGTACACGGACACTAAAGTCATTACCCAAGAAGACAATCTCTATAAAACCTCATTTCTCTCTCGCACTTGAGCCTATTCCTCTCTCACAAGTATTGAAGTCGTGTCGACCCAAGAAGACACTCTCTAAAAACCCTCATTTCTCTTTCTCACACTACACCAAAATAGAATATTAGTAACGCTCAAGATTTTTGATAAGTAATGGTTTTTAAGTGTAACTAGTTTCCTAACGTTTTATGGGCGTTAACATTTGTTTTAAAGTGTTACATTAATTTTAATAATTTTATTCTTTTCCCTTCCCCACTTTTTTTTCCTGCTCCCGCGCTCTGCCCTCTCCCTCTCCCGGTTTCACTTTTCATTTTCCCCACTTTCCAATCCTAAGCAAAACACTCCCACACTCGTCTCTCTCTCGGTCTCTCCCTAGTTCGCCCTCCTCCCCTCCTCCCAGCACCTCCCTAACTCCATCACCACTCACGGAAACCTCACCCTTTCCATCAACGCACGCTGATCCCTCCCAGGCTCCCACCATCTCCATCTCCGTTGATCTCAAAAAACCCATCTCTGTTATCAGGCGCAGACCCATCCCACTGAAGAAAACTGGTGCCCCATTTTCCGGTCGTCTTCTCCAAAACCAACACGAGTTTGACCCCTTTTCCGGTCGTCTTCTCCAGACGCAGCACAAGGTTGACTCCTTTTCTGGTTGCCCTCTTCAGACGTATTTGCCCTCTTCTGCTCTATCTCTATAACAGAGAATCAAAAAAGGAGGAGGTATTTCAGTTTGCTTTGTTTTTTATTTATCTTTATCTCTTTTATCTCCCGATTGGATTGGATCTTGATTTCTGTAACATGATATAGCTTGGAGACGTCGATTTGGTTCTGTGTAGTTCTGAGAATCCAACGAGGAATAGGTCGAGGTACGGAAATCGAAGTTGGGTTTTACTCTTGTTTTTATGAATAATGAGATTTCTGCAATCGATGGAGTTGATGGATTGTGTTGTATGATTCTCTACTTGTAGTTTTTTTTTTCTTATGACTGACACAATCCCGATGAGAAAGAGGGTCGTCCCAATGACCCAATCGATTGGGTCTTCGAACGACCTCAACTCTCCCTTATTATGTTAACCCATTTAACTCTTATATGAGTTTCGCATTTGTGTGGAGAGATTTCCAGAGCTACGGGATTAAGCTAATCACAGCCATCAGATGGGGCTAAGCATTCTCATGTGCCATCCGCGTGCCATCTACGTGGCACCAATCTCGCCCCGGCTACCAGGACAGGAGGTCCGGCCATAGTCAGGCAGCTCCGGGCCCTTAGCGCCGAACTGGCCCACCTCGGGCGTCATCTCGGCAAAGAGTCCACCTCGGCAGGGCCACCCCGGATGCCATCTCCGCAGAAAACTCTACCTCGGCTGAAGCCACCTCGGCTGAAGAAGCCAGGGCAGTAGCCGACGTAAGAAAGAACCTTCACTTGCGCCCCTCACCCCCCACGTCATCAGGCACGTGGGGGGATAGGGTCACGAGCTAGTGGGACAGACACGACATCCAGCCGCCCGCTATCTTCATCAGATCGCTGACATGGCGGCATCCAGCGGCTGAGGCCACATCAGGGCAAGGCCCGAGGGCAGATCCGCTGGTACTCCAACCGCCAAAGGCGCCCAACACAATCTGGCCCAACAAGACACGCATTTAATGAAATGTGGGCTGACCCGACTAGCATTAAATGCTGAGTGGGCCGGATTAGACTGCATTTATTACTTTGTGGGCTGATCATGACTTCCCAGTCGAATCATGGACCCACACCAAGATATTCTCTGAAAGATACGATCCAAACCTCCATAAATAGAACTCTATGCATCATGCAAGGTACGCACAATCTGACTCACAGAGCCCTTACTCTCCCTCTCCTTCCATTGTTCTAGTTCCCACACTGACTTTGGCATCGGAGAGCCTTGCGCCGCCCAGGCCAGGGTCCTCTGACCGTTTGCTATTCCCTTTCAGGCTTCCGGACGGCATCCAGTTATTCCCAGACACCATCATCTTCTCGGATAAGTCCTCTAAGGCTCCCTCTTATTGTGGGTCATTATTTTCTGCACCTATAATTGGCGCCGTCTGTGGGAAAGTAATATCCCAACATCTCAAAACCTTCCCAACCTTCTTAATCTCAATTTTTCAGAAGCCATGCCTCCGAAAGCTAAGAAGGGCGTAGAATCCTCAAGAGCAGCGCTCGAGCTGCCACCACCGCCAACGGGCGTCCCTCCTCAAGGACGCTCCCGTACGGTGCATGGCACGACTGCAGGCGGGGGCCGCTTAGGCTCTCAGCTCTTTATCGAGTTCCCACTCCAAGAGGGACTCGAGGCCTCGACCTCGTCAGAAGAAGTCGCGCCACCCAGACGCAATGAGCGTCAGCATGAGCGTCCCCGGAAGGACAAAGCCGTGGCCGTAGGAGAGACGCGCCACGTCCAACCCCCTGTCACTGGAGAGGTTCCCGAAGCTGCTCTCCTCCAGAAGCAACTCCAGAAGCAAGAGCGGCTGATTCGCGAGCTCCAGCAGCAGTTGAGGGCAGTGCAAACTGCCTCCTTGAGGCAGGTCTCTGAGCCTCAAGGGAAAAAGAAGGACGCTCCCAGCAGGGCAGCCCAGCCTCCTCGTGAGGACCTCAGACATCATCTGGACCAGAAACGGAGCCAGATCCGTGACGAAGGCTCGAGCAACAGCCGAAGTCACCATAGTCGCGATGGCCGAACTCATAGCCATCTTAGCCCGAGCCATCCCAAGCGAAAGCCTCGAGCTCAGACTCCAGAGAAGGACGACGAGCAAGAGCGATTTGACAAACGTGTCAGATTGGCTCTCCAGCACAACTTGGACATGCGGGACCAGAAGCAGATCTGTGGTCACATTGATCTGGGGGGCTCGCCCTTCACAAAAGAGATCGAGCGCACCCCCTTGCCCAGGAAGTTCTCCGTCCCGCGGTTCGTCCCCTATGACGGACTGTCCGACCCATCCGCACACCTCCGACACTTCTCCCAGAAGATGTCCATCTGGGGAAACGAGGGTCACCTAAACTGCAAAATCTTCTCCTCCAGTTTGGGTGACCTCCCCCTGAAGTGGTTCTGCTCTCTCCCGGAGCAGTCGGTTTCCAGTTGGAAGGAGCTCCAGCTCTCCTTCCTGAAGAAGTTCCAAGCCTACACCGTCGTCCCCAAGAAGGAAGGGGACCTCATCGCCCTGAGAATGAAGCAGGGCGAAACTCTCGCCAAGTTCACCCACCGATTCTGGGCGGTCTACAGCCAGATCGAGGGCGCGAGGGAGGGGATAGCCATCTACGCCTTCCAGCATGCCCTGATCCCCGGCATCGACTTGCGAAAGGACTTGGCCGGGGACACCCCAGAATCCATGTCAGAATTGATGTCCCGGGTGAAGCGCTTCATCGCCCGGGAGGAAGACGAGATCCGAGCTAAGGATCAAGACGGGTATCCAGAGCTCGAGCAGAAGAATAGCCAGCCTCGGCAGAAAGGCGGGAGGCCCTCCCAGGAGCAGGAGCCCAAGCAGGCTTGGGTCTCCAATTCAGCGAAGCCTGCGTCGTCCAGGTCTGGGGGCACCTTGCAGCCCGGACCTCCCACCAGCGCCAGTCAGGGCGTCAACGTCGTCTTCAAGGAGCCGATCTACCGTATCCTGACCAAGATAAAGACCAAGCCATTCTTTAAGTGGCCTCCGCCCTTGAGGAATGAGCCCACCTCTGGCAGCCAGAGCAAGCTCTACTGCTCTTACCACAAGGGTAACGGGCACAAGATCGTGGACTGCAACTCTTTGCAGAGGTATCTGGAGAAGTTGGCCGAAGAGGGCCACATTCCAGAGTTCGTTGAGGCAGGAGATGCTGGCGGCAGCGAGGGCCGAGTTCACCAGAGCGCAGCCCAGGTTCCAGACAGTGAGGATTCGGAGAAGATCATTACGTGATCCATCTGGCGTCCTCTGTATCCACCTGTATCCCAAGAAATTCAATTTCTAAAAGATGTAATGAATCTATGAATCAATGGAAATAGCTTTCGCCCCGTCATCAATCTGTCATCTCTTTGATCGACTTCGGCTACAAGGGTTAATAGCCCTGGAAAAGGCCTCGAGTTCGGACACTCGGCCAATTCCTAAACTCAGGGTCCTCACCCATCTCCAAGGGTTAATAACCCTGGAAAAGGCCTCGAGTTCGGGCACTCGGCCAATTCCTAAACTCAGGGTCTTCACCCATCTCCAAGGGTTAATAGCCCTGGAAAAGGCCTCGAGTTCGGACACTCGGCCAATTCCTAAACTCAGGGTCTTCACCCATCTCCAAGGGTTAATAGCCCGGGAAAAGGCCTCGAGTTCGGACACTCGGCCAATTCCTAAACTCAGGGTCTTCACCCATCTCCAAGGGTTAATAGCCCGGGAAAAGGCCTCGAGTTCGGACACTCGGCCAATTCCTAAACTCAGGGTCTTCACCCATCTCCAAGGGTTAACAGCCTTGGAAAAGGCCTCGAGTTCGGACACTCGGCCAATTCCTAAACTCAGGGTCTTCACCCATCTCCAAGGGTTAATAGCCCTGGAAAAGGCCTCGAGTTCGGGCACTCGGCCAATTCCTAAACTCAGGGTCTTCACCCATCTCCAAGGGTTAACAGCCTTGGAAAAGGCCTCGAGTTCGGACACTCGGCCAATTCCTAAACTCAGGGTCTTCACCCATCTCCAAGGGTTAATAGCCCTGGAAAAGGCCTCGAGTTCGGGCACTCGGCCAATTCCTAAACTCAGGGTCTTCACCCATCTCCAGGGGTTAACAGCCTTGGAAAAGGCCTCGAGTTCGGACACTCGGCCAATTCCTAAACTCAGGGTCTTCACCCATCTCCAAGGGTTAATAGCCCTGGAAAAGGCCTCGAGTTCGGACACTCGGCCAATTCCTAAACTCAGGGTCTTTACCCATCCACCCCGGGTACATACGCCCTGGAAATGGCCTGGAGTTCCTACACTCAGCCTTTCCAAAAGCCCCGTGTCTTGGACACACTTCAGGCTCTACGCCTTGGGAATGGTCTAGAGTTCCTACACTCAGCCGTTTCCTGAAGTCCGGGTTCATAAACCCCTCACACGTCGGCTCAAGGCAGTTCGGCCAAGGTCAGTTTCCTGAAGTCCGGGTTCATACACCCCTCAGACGGCCATTGCCGAACTCACTCTCGCCTAGCCGAGGCCAGAGGAACGATGTGGCCACCTCGGCGCCGGTCAATCCGGCCGCGGTATGGATATACCTCGGCCAAA
Organism: Litsea cubeba; assembly: GCA_012931725.1. Taxonomy (NCBI): domain Eukaryota; kingdom Viridiplantae; phylum Streptophyta; class Magnoliopsida; order Laurales; family Lauraceae; genus Litsea; species Litsea cubeba. The sequence goes on from CM022953.1 coordinate 47,158,702, forward strand.
GGCAGCTTTCCAGAAGAAAGCAGCGCCAGCACTCAAACACAAATGCAAGCATTCCAGAACAGTGCAAAGAAAGAGAGAACTCAAAAGCACTGTACACAGTTTGGGTAATCACAGAATTCCTTTTTATCCATTGTAAACTGCTTCATTACAAAAGTTGCAGAACAAAGAGCGAAGTACAGAAAGGAGGATCACAGTCCTCTGAAAACAGAAAATAGAGAAAATTCACAAGTAAAGAAACCCGTCTTTCATTGATTGCAAAAGATGTTTACAAGGCTGAGAAGCAGAAGCACTACAGAGCATAAAGCGAGAAAGCGAATCTCCCGAGGTCACGACCGGTCAGTCGCACGGGCTGCGGCATCAGAGGCTTCGCCGGATGGACGGGCAGAGGTCGGCACCGGAAGCGTGTACGGAGGAGGCTCCCGAAAGGAGGGATGGCCCTCCGAGACCCCGGCCTCCTTCAGGCCGGCAAGCCACCCTTTCGCCCAGGCCTTATCCCTCACAACAAGAACCCTTTCCTTGTAGTGGGCAGTGACCTGCACTTTGGCATCCTCGAACGCAGCATCGCACTCGGACTCGAGCTTCGCCTCGGCATCATCCGCCCTCTTGGGCTCGGATTCGAGCTTCGCCTCGGCCTCATCCGCCCTCTTGGACTCGGCTTGAAGCAGGGCCGCGTAATCGTCTCCCATCTTCGAAATGGAGACCTCGAGCTCGGCCACTCTAGTCCTCTCTGCCTCGGCCTCTTCCCTCACCTGCTCAAGCTTCGCCGCGTATTCCTCTTCCACCCTGGCTAACTTCTGGCTAACAGCGTCCAGGGATTCCTGTAGGCCGTTCTTCTCCACGGTCAGCTCGGCAACGTCCGTGCTGTACCTGCGGATCCTGTCAGCAACGGCCATGGACTTCTGTGCCGCCTGTCGAAGAAACGGGGTGTTAGATCCAAAGAGCGTTTAACGCTAAATCGCTGGTTTGACAAAAGGAAATGAAGATTTACCGCGAAGTTGGACTGCAACATCGACAGGATCAGCTTCTGATCGCTGTACTTGTCCAGCCGCTCCATGTCCCGGGGGAGGGCGCAGGCTCGCCCAAGGGCCTCGAGGACCGGGAGATCGATCTTGTGAAGAATGCAGTCCTCCATCGTCATCGGCCTCCCCGGCCCAAGCATGAAGCTCGGCTCCCATAACGGCGGCCCCTGCGGCAACGAGGCAGCAGCCGAGCTAGGGCTTGCATCGGTCCTCGGTATCTTCAGCGGCCGAGTTTCCTCCTGCTCAACCTCAGCTGGGGGCGGGCGCACCTCTGGATCAACAGGACTAGGGGGCGCGGGAACCTCCGTCACCTCTGCAGGTGAAACTACCCGAGCCCTCGGAGATGGATGCTCCGGGGAATTCACCGGCTCCTGGGGGGCCCGGGCGTCCTCCGCTCCAAGCGCCAAAGCCTCGAGGTCCTCGAAGGACAAGCGCCTGGTGCGCCTCATCTCGGAGCCAGGCGAGGGAGATCGGGCAGGTTGACTCGATTCCCTTCCCGAGACCTGGGGAAGTCTCGATCCCGATGTGGAAGCTAGGGTTCCAGAAGTGGCCCTAACGTCAGACGACGCCCGCGAGGGCTCTGCGACCTCCGGACCGGCCTGCTCCTGACCGATCTCGGATCCGGCACCTTCACTCTGGATCGGCTCGACGGTGCCCCTCAAATACCCGCGGTACTTCGGCCGATACCCTAGCAGCGACCAAGCCGCCCTGCCGTCATGACCGCTGTATCGCTTCACCAGACGGAGCCAGGCCTCGTTCTTCTTCCAAATGTATCTGGCAGCCCGTTTTCTCTCCTTCAAAGCTGCAACAATCAGAAGCATAAGCGCGGCAGAACACAGAGAAACTTATGAAAAAGAAAAGAAACGAAGGGTGTTTACTTGGAATGGTACCGAAGTGGCGAGGGACCTGGTAGCCTCTATCGGTGTCGGCATCCCCAAACTCCCAGTTTCCCGAGACGTACAGAAGATCGTCTCCGGCATACTTACTTGAATCCTCCAAGTATCGGATGAAGCCGTCCCGGCCTGGCTTAGCCCGGAGATAATAAGAATTCCCGGACTTGCATATGTCGTAGACATCCTCAAGGTCGAAGACGCCGAAATCGGTGCCCAGGACCTCATTCAACTTGACCGTGCCCATCACGATCTTGAAGGCATTCGGCAGCAATTGGCAGGGGCAGAGACGCCACTGACTAAGGCACCTCCTGAGAAGTGGATGAAGGGGGAATCGGACCCCGCCTTCTATCACGGCCACTAGCGGAAAAGGCATCCAGCCTCCCGAAAAGTCGCGAGGGTTGTAGCCATGGGGTTCACCACCCCTGACTTGGACATCAACAGGGATCCTAAAGGCCGACCTGAGACCCTCGATCGCTGCCTCGCCCTCTAACCAGTGGCTATAAATCCCCATTCCAATCCCAGTCTAAAAACAGAGAAACCCGCAGAAGAAGAGGCAGGGCAGAAGGAACTTACGGAAGCTACGGAAGCGGAACGAAGATGCTGGGCAGCAAAGAGACTCAACTTCAGCAGCGCACCACTTCTCAGATGAAGCTCCCTCACAGTAGCTTGCCCACCTCTGATGCTCGCCTCTGATTCAGAACAGCAAACGAAGGGTAAAGCGGACCTCAACTGCCCTATATATAGCAGAGAGGCCTCCTTTCCAGAAACCCTAATTGGGCGTGCCAGGGGGCGCCCCCTGGGATTCTACGCGAATCATTTCAAAAATTGATTACGCCCCTGACGAAACGGCGCGCAAACCATTTCAAAAATTGATTGCGCCCCTGACGAGACGGCGCGTACGACCTCGAGGAGACAGACAACTAGCCAAGAGATGACGCGTGGAGCCGTCGACCTGTCTTCAGCATTGAATAGGGGACGCCATTTACTACCTCGAACATCCAAAGCGACAGCGAGTCAGGGCCGAAAGGGACTTCCTCCTCCAGATAGACCCAGCACATAGCTCCCGACCTCACGGCACTGACGCTCTACGCGAGGTCAGAAGCTAGGGGGCAATTGTGTGGGGAGATTTCCAGAGCTACCGGATTAAGCTAATCGCAGCCATCAGATGGGGCTAAGCATTCTCACGTGCCATCCGCGTGCCATCTACGTGGCACCAATCTCGCCCCGGCTACCAGGACAGGAGGTCCGGCCGTAGTCAGGCAGCCCCGGGCCCTTAGCGCCGAACTGGCCCACCTCGGGCGTCATCTCGGCAAAGAGTCCACCTCGGCAGGGCCACCCCGGATGCCATCTCCGCAGAAAACTCTACCTCGGTTGTAGGAGTCTAGACGAAAGCCGAGGTAAGAAAGAACCTTCACTCACACCCCTCATTCCCCACGATGTCAGACACGTGGAGGAATAGGGGCGCGAGCCAATAAGACAGATGTGACATCCAGCCGTCCACTATCTTCACCAGATCGCTGACATGGCGACATCCAGCGGCTGAGGCCACATCAGGGCAAGGCCCGAGGGCAGATCCGATGGTACTCTAACCACCAAAGGCGCCCAACACAATCTGGCCCAACAAGACACGCATTTAATGCAGTGTGGGCTGACCCGACTAGCATTAAATGCTGAGTGGGCCGGATTAGACTGCATTTATTACTTTGTGGGCTGATCATGACTTCCCAGTCGAATCATGGACCCACACCAAGATATTCTCTGCAAGATACGATCCAAACCTCTATAAATAGAACTCCATGCACCATGCAAGGTACGCACAATCTCATTCACAGAGCCCTTACTCTGTCTCTCTTCTTCCTCCTCTCCTCCCATTGTTCCAGTTCCCACACTGACTTTGGCATCGGAGAGCCTTGCGCCGCCCAGGCCAGGGTCCTCTGACCGTTTGCTATTCCCTTTTAGGCTTCCGGACGGCATCCAGACATTCCCAGTCAACACCATCTTCTCGGATAAGTCCTGTAAGGCACCCTCTTATTGTGGGTCATTATTTTCTGCACCTACAGCATTTCTGTTCATCGGCGGCCATGTTGCCTCCTAGTGTTCTTTCCTCTCATAATAGGACTGCAAATCCTGTCTGAGAAACAACAGCATGATCTTAGCTCTGCAGGTTGAGATGGTTGTTTCTTTTTCTTCTTTTTTTCTTTTGTTTGATAACTTGTCCTCTTAGATCTTGCCTCTGGGTAGGAACTGGAAGAGCCTGTTTGCAATATTCTCTCTCTTCCTTTTAAGTTTTTGCAGAGGTGGTTGTGTTGTTTTAGGACATTTCTACATTTTCAGGTAGGTAGAAAACGTGGTGGTCTTTTCTTCTCATTTTTTAACATCATGTGAAGGGGTGGGGTTTTTCTGCAAGTTGGATTTTTTTATTATCTAATTTTTTCTTTGATTTTTGTGGAACAAAGTTTCAATATTTTCAGTTATTTTTGCTGTAGGTGGTTGTAATTGTTATGCATTTCTCTGTTTTTTGAAAAAAAAAATTATCTGTTCAATTACCAGAAGATCCATGTCTAGGAATAATACAGGTCTGTAATCACTGGTGGAATTAGTTTTGGGTGTTTAAGACTGATGAATGAAAAGGTGCCAGAAGTCCAAGTAGTTCTGGGGGCCATCTGCATGAATGAAACAATCTCTATGGAAATTTCAACTATTAGTAGTTTGTTTCATTAATATGCCACATAAACTATGTTTGATTGAAAAAAATAGTAAGATTAAGTAAAATGCAATCCATTTCACCTGTTCCGGTAACAGTGGCAAAGGCTCCACTGGGTAAGCAAGGAAGGCATTGCATTATCTTTCCATTTTTTTCCCTTTTTGTTTCATGTCTGGTTATTGAAGATGAGCAGGAGAAAGACAAGAAGAAGAAGGACGGGAAGCAGTGAGAATGGCATGCATCAATTGGGTATTTTAAAGTTGATGGCATCTGGTCTCTTTAGGATTATCATGTAATGTCGGGACTTTCTGCTGCTACCATCTTAAATAAAAAGCTTTCCATTTTTTAGTGCTTCTCTTCTTTTTTTTCCATTATGCTTAATATGAGGATATATTAATTAAAGAGGAAGAATGATGTAATATTTTCAGATATCACCTTTAAATCTGAACCGTGAAGTCCACTTGTTAAGTTGAGCGTTGGATCTCATCGCTTCATAATTAATGTAAATGGGGCCCAGGTGTGATTATGTCACAGTGTGCGACGCCATCACTAGCTCTGTCAAGTTTTCTATTTGATGAATTGCATCTCTTGATCACCTTTAATGCAAATAGAATATATTGACACATGCTCACATAGGCCTTGCTCAATAAATGATCAATGTTTTGAGAATAAAAACGGGGATGACATGATCGAAAGTTTATTTTGCTTTCATTATATTTTATTCAAATCTATGGTATTTTTCTTTTATGTGCTCAAAATATTTTAATCTCTTTCAGTGATGGTTGTGAAAAAAGTCATGGATAAACGTTTTGTATGTAAGTGTTTCTCACATTGGGCTTTGAGATTCATGGATTCTGGAATCCTTACCATTAATGTGTTTCAGCCATTGACACTGCAACAAACATTACAAAATGCTCGTCAGATTATTGGTTTCCATAGGCTATCTGATGCTACACAATTTGAGTACATGCCTGCGATAAGCACTAATTAAGTTGGGCTTCTTCTTCTTGTAATATAATGATGAATATAATCTCATTTATTTGATTTTATCTGATTCAGGCCATATTTGTAGTCTTTTATCTATTTGTACTTCTGCACTTGTTTTGCGTGTTTTGATGAACTTGTGTAAAGGTCCTCTTCTCTAAGAGTTCTTTAAGTTTCCATACCTGGGATTTTGATTTTCCATGTTTCATTTGAAAGTGAATCTGGTTTCCCCTAATTTCTCTTCTTAATCATATGGTGGTGGTATGTTTAGGATTAAAAGAAAGTTGCTGGAGTTCTTGGGTTTCGTCACAAGTCTCTTATGTCTTTGTGTTGGGAAAAGATGTCTATCGAGAAATCCTCGAGTACCATCCAAAGATGTTGAAGGAGTTCTTAGATTGAACAGACTCAACAGGGTTCATGTATCCAAGGTCTTGATTCTCTGATCACATGATATATGAATTACTTTTTACTAGTTAACACTATTAAGCTCAATGAACACACGGTAATAATTTCTTGTCCTCTCAATTTCCCTTCCATCTTTTTTTTTTCCAATTTCAACTATTGCTTATGATTTTCATTGTAGCTGTAGTCTTGGGGGGGATCATAATTACAGCCTTGTGAACTATTCTTTAATTTGTTTGTTGTAATATCACTACCCATGGAATGTTATAGGTACAAGCTTTTTCATGAAGTAAGAATTAGTTAGTTTATTTATATTTATGGAAAATGATGTTCTCATTTCTACTGGATATGCATTAACTAGCTTAAAACCATTATGCTTAGATGCACAAAGCTGAAAGAGAGAAACAGTATGGCAAAAATATTTCGAAAGTTAAGACGTTGAAATTTTGTGAATCAGGAAATTTATTAATGCACGCTAAATCTTGTTAAGCCTTTGAAAATTCATAAAATCTTATATAGCTTTGAAGTGAAAGAAAAAGAATATAATTTTGTTTATATAACTAGAGAAATCAATTCAAAACACAGCATTAAAGGCCCAAATCCAAGTTGGTTCTGGTACATCAGTAGATCAGGTAGTTGCAAGTACTTGGCCTTATAATGAATGTTGGTGTTGCTGCTATTCTTCTGCTGCAGTGTTTAGGATCAGTGTTTAGGATCAGTGTTGAGGTGGAACATATTATTCAATTTTTCATTTCGGCACATACTTGAAGGTGGAACATATTATTCAAGTTCATTAGTAATTGCTCTTCTTTCAGACCTTGGAAGCCATGTGGCCGGATGCACCAGGAGGAGATGATTTAAAAGAAGAGAAGTTCCCACATTTTTTGATGAATCCAAGAACATAGTAACCAAGCGAATCTACAAGAAATATAAGCAGGTAACTAGTTTTTTATTTTATTTTGTTTTTGTTTCCTTGTACTTAGTTTTTTTATTTTTTCTTCCCCTTTTGTTTCTCTTATAATTATTATTATTATTTTTTTGCTAAAAAAGATGCAGGTAGATTCATCCTCTGAACTGTTCCACCAAGAGAAAAAGAAAGAAAAACCAGTAAATATCCGGATGCTTATAGTTAATGGATGAATGAGTTGATACATCCAAATTCTGCAGCTGAGTCTAAAGGTCTCACATTATACAATTTAGTAATCACCGACTATTGCTCAAATTAGAGAAACCCAATTGAGTTTTAGTTCAAGGTTTATGATGTTTCCAGTTTTGGGAATGAACTGGATGCAATGTAGTGTTGATTAATGGTAATTAATAGGGAGTTCTATAGCTGTTCTTCATGTTCCTTTCTATTTCTTTATATATATATATAACCCCTCTAACAGAGCATGCTCATTAGTGCTGCTTTATGCTAAATCAATCACTCATTTACTCCTTGTGTCATAAAAAATCTACAACAAAATCAGGTTTTTAAGCCTTATGGTGTAACTAGGAAGAAAAATAGTTGCCTTTCCCTTTCTTTTGTTTCCTCCATCTTTTCTAAATCAAATCATGCTTGTTATCTATAACAGAAAATCCATCTCTCCTCTTCCTCTTGAGTGCTAAGATGATGATGGGCAATATTAGCCTTTTATTGTCCTTTCTACTTTTTTTTTAAACTCTATACTTCTTACTTTTGACAATTTCACATGTCTATCCATAAAAATATATAGATATAGCAATGTGGTAATCTTGAACTCCTCATATTGTTAAGTCCTTTCTCAAAAACTCCATGAAGCATTTGTTGCATCATATATGTTAATCTGTTTCTTTTCTTGCAAAGGACTGTGAATTTTTGTGGGTTTCTTTTGAAATTCTGCTTCGTTTTGGTTTTTGTTTGTTAAGAGTCTGTTTGGATGTACTTTGAATTGCAAATGGGTAGATTCTTTTCCAGAAGAATCATGTTACAATCAGTACTTGGAGGTCCATATTCATTTATAAATGCTATAGCAGTGTACTTGTAGTTGCCATGCATATGTGGATAGTATAGCAGAGTAGAGATGTAATTCTTAATATATATAACTGGAATTGAACTCTGTAATATTTTCTTCTTAACATGTCATGCAAGCTATGCCTAGAATCTTTCTGCATTGCTCACTCCTCTCTGTCAACAGGTATGTATTATGTTCCCAATCCAGAATATTTTTATTTTGTTTTGTTTTGCGAACTTGCTTCGACTAGACTGTGTCCACTGACAGTAGCAATTCCTACAACTAGTCTGAATCATCTATACTCAATGTAGGTTGAGATGTTGCTTTTAAATGATAAAATGCAGAGTTTGGAGGAATCATCTGCAAAAGTAGCAAATATCTAGCAAGTGATCTTGGCTATCAGTGCACTCAGCAAGGTTTTTCTTTAGCTTTAATATCTCTCTCTCTGGGGGGTAATTGGAAATATTCTCTATTCCTAAATCACGCGGAAGTTCGAAATCATTCATGCATTGGAATTTCTCACCCCTGGATGTAGTCACTACCTACCATCTCTATTCCTAGCTTTAATACCAACTGCTGTGAAAGGTGTTTAAACAAAGTTGTATGCATGTGTGTGTTTGTGGACATCTCTCTCTCTCTCGTTTTTTCATTATTCCGTTTGCTTTTATGATTTTGTTTAGATTATTTATCATGAAGCTAATGAATGGGTATTTTGGATGCAATGATTGATATGTGTTCTTGTGCATGTTGATTGGAGTATGGTGTGAAGAAAGAATAATGTTTTATTGCTTTCTATTATAGAGAGTTTACAAGGTCTGGTTTTCCTCCACCAAAACCATCTTTACTCACCTTGTATTTATTTTTTCTGATATTTGTGTTGATTGGAGTTATGTTTCACTTTGCTGGCCATTTATTTGATTCTAATCAGGTGCCACAGATTATCTATAATCCAATTTTAGGACATGGACATGAGTATTGAATCATGAGTATTGAATCATTGGGTTGTTTATATGAAGTGTTTTTTTTTTTGTCATGTACAGGTAGTTAGCAGGTTGTAAAAAAAAAATTAAATGTCACACGTACAGGGGAGACTATGCCGAAATTTCGAGAAATCTTTTACATTAAAATTTTTTTTAAATGTTGTCAGGGGTGACAATGGCTGGGAAATCTAACGGAGGGAAGATCAGAGGAAGAGCATCGAAAGATAATTCTAAGGTTGTGGCTGATGCAAATGGAGTGCGACAGTCCAATTTGGGTGATAAGCCAATTATTCTTGGAACAAAGGTTTTTCTTGCCTTTTCCCTACATATGCTTTTACTTAGTTTTTCATTCATATAGTACACCATGTAGAAATAAGTTGTACGTTGTTTCATTTTCACACATTACGTATACTAGACACTTAGTAGCCTAAACGAGGGTCGCATTTTAATGGGATAGTGTTTGCTTTCAAAAGTACATAAACCATTAGCTTTTTTAGAGCAAATATTATATATGTCACTTAGCTGTTTGACATGTAGAGAGTAGGTTTTGTTTTAACTCCCTGAGCAGCTCCACTTAATATTACATGATTTTATATGTTTCTCTTTTATCTTGGAAGAAAATATAGCAATCAATGGCACCCATTTGCTCCACTTAATATTACACTGATGACTTAATATTACACGCATAGGAGTTCTATGGATGATGCGTTGTTGCGTAGTACGTAGTGACTATTTTGTTCGTCGTTATTGTTAAATATGCTACTTGATGTCAATATGTTCTTTTGGTGATGTTATCTTTTAATAAAATTATTTGATTGTATGTAAGTGTGGGATTTCTTGTTAATGTTTGAACCGTGTAAAAGGGCATTTTTATATATGCAGCAGGTTCGGTATTCATGGGTGGTTTTTGGATAATTTTTTTTTACATATGAAACAGTTTTGTAACGGTTATAAACCGTTACTAATTTGTGCGAGTAGCAACACTTCAAAAACATTAAAAAAGATTTCACAACCGTTAGGAATGTTATGAATCGTAACATAAATTTGGTACAAAAAACCGTTACAGAGTTTACAAAACCGTTACAAATATTTAAGTGTAAAATACCGTTACAAAACTTATGAAACTGTTACTGTTTTATTAAAAATTATTAACACAAATGAGTATTAAAACCGTTAGGAACTAATTTCAGTAACGGAAATAAAGCGTTACAATTAATATGTTTGTAACGGTCTACAACCGTTAGGGATGTTCATAATAGAAACGCCCAAACTGTAACCGAAAAAAACCGTTACAAATTTTTTTAGTAACGGTTTTGGACCGTTAGGTATGTCCTGAAATGGTGTAGTGTCACTTGAGCCTATTCCTCTTTCACAAGTATTGATGTCGTGACTCAAGAAGACACTCTGTCAACCATTTCTTCTATTTCGCACCAAAGCCCCTCTCTTATGTCTCACACTTAAGCCCTTCGTGCATGCCAGCATTGAAGCTGTTATCCAAGAAGCACTACAACAAGTTATACTTTTAGCGGCGTTTTTTAGCTACGTTTTTGCAAATTTGTCGGTAAAGATAATTCTTTCCCGGCGTTTTTTATTTTTGCGGGCAAAGATCCTATCTTTCCCGGTGGTTGTTTGTTTTCGCCGGCAAATGTTAGATAATATTCAGCCCGCCAAATCTAATATTTCCTGCGCGCCTTCATTTGGGACTCTCCCCCTCACTGTAATATATAGGGTGCTGTTATTCGCACCCACTCTATAAATAGAGTGGGTGTACGGCCTACAGCAAAATGCTAATGGGTGCTACTAAATACACCCGGTCTACAAAATTAGGATATACGGCCAGTCAATGAAAGTATGTTCCATACTATTTTCTTCTGCAGCTTCTGCCGGTAATTATTAGCACCATTCACTTCATTAGAGGAAGAGAGAGAAAATGCAGTACACACATGAAAAAAGCACATTAACGGCCTCGATTTTGACTCACAAGGGTGGCCCCCATGAAATGGCCGTTATTGCCATTTTGGTCTGAGAAGGGGAAAGAGCTTCAGCGAGAGGACACGTGGAGTGTACGGTGTACCAGAGAGAGGTATTTGTATGGGTGGGACCCACATTTGATTTATCCATACACATTGTTAGATATATACTAATTCATGGATTCATGCCTAATCCCAAGAAAAAAAACAATCCTGGATGGGAGAGTAGAAGATCCAAGCACTTGAACTAACCAGATGTTGATGCGGTGCATCTCTAAAGTGAATAAAAAATTGAAGGAAGCTCATCAGATTCGACCTCACCATTTGATTTGTGGCTGCTTTGGGTAGGAAGTGTTCTTTTCTTTCTCTTCTTTTTTTTTTTTTTGGTACTTGGACATAATTAGCAGAAATATAAAGAAATCAAACCATAATGACTACAAGGTCCACCAAGACTGGTTAATTCACTCCTTTCATTTTTCAATCATGACCAACATTACTATTAGAAGGAAAAATTACCATACCAACGGCACAAAATCCGATATTTACCCCATGTCAGATGAAAGAAGATCATACACAAAAGGATGATCAAAATGGGACAGAAATACCCTTCTTTCCTACAATATTCCAGGATTTTAGGATATCGCACAATTCGATATGTTAGGCCTGTAGGACATCGCACAGTTACCTACTTCCATCCCATCACATATCACTGTTTTTCACCACAGAAGGTCCGTTTTTCATCTTCTCTGTTTTCGTTGAGGATGTCTGTTTCCATCTTCTCCGTTTTCACTGAGGACCTCCATTTTCACCCGTACTTTATACATCTTATTCATCACACCCGTCTCTTTCATTAAGTTTCATATCTTTCAAACTCTCGTCTCCCCAACCCTCTTTTCTCCTGGTTTTATCTTGTGCTAAATCTCACAAAAATATAGACCCATCTCGGCTCCACGCTTGTGAGGTTTAGCATAAGATAAAACCAAGAGAAAAAGAGGGTTGGGGAGATAAAAGAATTTAATGAAAGATTTTCTTTTGGGAATCTATATTTTTGTTTTAAGAATAAGGTAGATTTTTATTTGAGGGTTTTACCAAAAAAAAAACCCTTTAAAATTTGTAAATTAACACCACTGGTCAAGAGGATCAAAAGAGATTCAAACATTTGCTGCGAGTTGGCACTTGGCAAGACTCTCTATGTTGACATTATTTCCCAAACTAGTAATTGTTTATGTTTGAATAAATTTATTTAAAATATCCAATACTTTTGAGATTATCTAGATTTTTTATGTTATTAGTATTTAGTAGTTATAATCCAATGGGTGTATTTAGAAAGTCTCAAAAAAAGAAAAAGAAAAAAACCCACTCTCGGAAGAGGTAGTAAAAAAGTTTCATAAATCTTTTATCTCGAGGGATGTTTCGAGAATTTGCCCACCCCTTTAACCCCCTTATGGGTCCCACCTCTTTGCTGTGATTAATAAAGAACAAAAAAACGTTTGGTCCAGATAAAGGGCGTCTTTTGTGTTGGGTCTTCATGTTGGCACAAAAATCAGGCCACCGTTGATTTCTTTCATCATGCGGCCATTGACTAAATTCACATGTATAAAACTACTCGTTTTTTTTTTTTTTGGTGTTGATTTCTGCACCTAGTCTATACGAAGTTAGGGTGTTTTTCTTTTCTTCTAAAGATTGCAACTTTCATCTTGAAAATGGACGAAGGAGAGATTTCAGATATGGGTTTTTCTTCTTTTCCTCTAAAGATTCCAACTTTCATCTTGATAATGGAAGGAGAAAAGATTTGAGAGCTGGGTTTTTTAAGAGTAAGGAGAGAGAGATAGGAAAGTTTCAGTTTTTGTCAAAATGAAAAAATGAAACCCCATCAAAGAGAAATATTGGAAAGGAAATCTCACAGACAAAACACAGAGAGAAAGATCAATCAGGAGAATGAGAGAGAAATTGAGGATTAAGATGGAGTGGTTTTTGCAGAGAGAGAAAGAGAGAGAGAGCCCCAAAGAAAGAGGACGAGGCACAAGGGTGGGGCCCACCTAATTTTCTTTTTATGGCTAAGAGGTGGATAAATTTATAATCATGTGTTATGTATTCAACTTAATTTTGTCATTAGATGATAAATTTGAGTGCCTTAAAGTCCAACCCTTTGATCTTAATTTGAAAATACCAAACCCCATTTGCTCAAAATTCCAAGGCTTGCATGATAAAAAGTCAAAATCCAATTAAAGAAGAACAAATGGAGGAAGTGAAATACATTGATTATGGGTTTGTTTAGTGACAAAAGGGGTGCCCAATTCATAGACACGTTGGATAAGAGAGACTAAAAAGTGGGGTCTTGATAGGACGTTCATATGTCTTGTCATGGCTGGTCATGTGCCATGTGATTTGGTGACCCATCAAACAAGTCACTTGAATGTCAATACATCCCTATGCCCAATCAATAGGGATGTAGAGTGGGTTTACTTACTAAATAGGCTGGGTGTATTTACCTGTCCCCTAATATATATTCATTCCCCTTTTAATTTCTCTCGCTCTCTCCATCTCTGGCCCTGGCCCTCGTCTCCTTGTGCACGCCATCCCCATCCCTCTCTCGCTCTCTCCCATCTTCATCTCCATCCCTCTATTCCTCTTCCCGGAATCTCTCTCTTCTTTTTATGTAATGGGATTGATTATTTATGGGTTTTCCGTGAAATCTTGTTTCTCTTGAAGCTTTTCCCAAATCGAGATTTCCTCATTTTGCTTCTGTCTCTCCATTTCTGTGGGGTTGGGTGCCTTTTCCGCCCCCTCATTTTTTCTGAGTCGAGTGATTTTTATACATATCCAGTTGCAGATCTCGGATTGCAGAGGGTTGAAATGAAGTGTTTGAGCTGAAATCTGGAGGGTTTTTCTGTTTCAAGTGTCGCAATGCATGGGAAGATGTATGGGGTGTCTCGAGCGCCTCAGATGTCCGATTCAAAACGAAGGATCATTGACACCAATGGCCCGTCGAAAAGGGTCTATCAAGTTTGGAGAGGAAGCAATGTAAGAATGCTTTTTTCAATTTTTTTTTTTTTGTTGTTGTTTGTTTCTTTGGGTTTTATGTAGAATCTTGCTTATGTCAATAGTTTTGATTCATGTCGGTGATATGGTTTGTTTATATGTATTTGACATTATGTGGGGTACTTTTATAAGAACATATGATTATTCATTCCACTATGCATTTGGGGTTTCTACAGAAATGGAACCTACATTGGGGGAGTACTGTTTTTCCTCCCCCACTCTGTTTATTTTATTTTTTTCTCTACATTTTTAGCTCCAAGTTGGATTTTTTGGCTACCCCAACAGGACTTTTTAATGGAGAACCGTTTGTTGGGCTAGAATATTTGAAAGGGGTGAGCTTGGTTTTGTTGATCTTGTATGATGTTAATGCTTTTTTATATTTTATTTCAATAGATTGTTAGATGTAGAAATTATCCTTTTGTATTTTGATTTTGTGATGATTTGGGTTTGTTCCTGGCAGTACCCACTCTTAAGTATATCATGTCACGGCAAGGTGAACACATAGAGAAATCTTGTTAATAGCATATCCTAAAAGCGGCTGAGTGTTTCCTGCAACTTCTTGACTTGTTTTCCACAATTTGGTATGATCTTATCTATCTCAGTTGTTTAATGGAGTTGGATTGGCATTGAAGGATGTGGTGTGAAAGTGATTGAGATCTAGATCTAGGTTTATGGCCTTCTTCTCTTAGAAAGAAAAAGAAAAAAAACTGGTGCTAGTAGTTTTGAAGATCTGGATATTTGGCCAAAACTCGGCCTTCCATCATCTCTAATTTCCTCCTTTCTACATTTCTTTTTTCGATTTTCTCTGTTCTGGAGTCAGTAATTTGTGATCTGGGTTTTGGTTTTGGTGTTTGAGAACATGTTATTTAGACAATAATTTGTTATTGTAGCACATGAGCTTGAGCATGTTGAATTCCTATTCAATTTGAGACTTGGTTTTGGATTTAGAATTTGATTTGAGATTGTAATTTGTGGTCCCAATTAATGTTGGTTTATGCTAGAAATTGGCATGTCATGGGTAATTGTGGAGTGAATCTATATGCAAGATTTTTTTAGGGTGTAGGTATTATCTGAATGAATTTCTCTCGTATAGTTATATCTGTATGTACTGAAACAGTAAAAAAAATGTAAGAAATTCAAATCCAAGTTAAATGTCAGGAATCCTATTGGAACACAAAGATTTCAAGTTCAAAGTTCCAACAATGACATGTACGTAGCACATGGGTATGGTTTGCTTAGGGCCTTAGAGTCAGCACTTGAATTTGAACTCAGGAAGGAAGCTAGTCTTTTTTGTCATGACTAGAAAGGTGAGATGTTCATGGGCCTTTTTTTTCCCCCTGTCTCTCTTTTTTCTCTCTTAAACATTTGAAATTGGATTTGAAGATGACCCTTAAAACCCACTCATCTCTCTGCAAATCCCTCCCGCCTAGTCTCTCCATGCCAAAACAGCAGGTGCTTTCTCTTTCTCTATCTTTTTTCTTGAGGTATTCTCTTCTTTTTTTGAATGTTACAGCTTGGTTTGGTTGCAAACAAATACCGGCCCTATCAATCTTTATTGTGGTATGTGAGTTCATCTCTTTGTGGTTTGATTTATTGCAATTTGTTGTGTATGTTGTATGTAACGCTAGACTAAACCATGCATATCATGTGTATGTTATAATGCTTGGAATAAATTTTGATGAATGGAAAGATGTACTCTGTTTTATTTAAAATAGTAATCTCCTTTTTTTAACTGAACTCTTAATCTTCTTTGCTTTTCTCTTCAGTGATTGGAACAACATTTGCATTGCACATGCTTTTCAGAATTCCTTATGGTGTGGGGTTCTTCTCACAGGTCTTAGTACTTTGATGCTATTAGCATTACAACAATATGGGTTACGTTACTGCATCTATTAGATTAAGAGTTTTTGCCAGGAACCAATATGGGGTACGTTGTTGCTTGTTTCAAACTTTGCTGCATAATCAAGGAAGTTTTTTTTTTTTTTTATTGAGTGAGATTTTCTCACTAAGCCCTATATAACTAATTGTGTGTATACCCAAATGAGCATTTGATAAATTTTCCTTGGAGACATGTTGTCTCTGTACCTTTTAGTTTTGGAAGAACCTTACATGGGATCTGATTAACTTATGTAGCGCACTGCACTCAAACTCTGGTGCATAGCGTGATGGTTGGTGCTCTATATAAGTTTTATGGTGAATCCTATGGTAGATCAGTGACAGGATAAAATTCTGAATGATTTTGATAAAGTAATTTGCCTTTGTGATTGGCAGTCCTCCTGTCTACTTCTTTTGGTTTCTCTATTGACTTCCCTCTCAAATTATTGTGAAGGATGCCATAGCATCAACTTTCCAACAAGAAAATCTACGGCTCAAGCCATGGCTATGAAATTTACTAACTCGATGCTTGGCAATAGTTCCAAGTCTAATTGTTGCACTCATTGGTGGCTCTAGTGGGGCAGGGAAGTTGATCATTATAGCATCGGTATGTATATTGTATACCCATACCATTATGTTTGTCTATATTGCCATCCTATTCATTTATTGGACCGGAAATTCAGGTCTATATTGCCATCCTATTCATAGGTTGGCTATATATATAAATTGATTGAAAGGTAATTTTCTCACCCATAATTGTTATGATAATGTTTAAAGAAACTTGTTACATGATAAGATTTGATATATACTATCATGGCTTTCCCCCCTAACCTATTTGAGAGAAAATTCTACATAGCAAGTTCTTGTCAATCGTCATCATAAAAAAGAAGGGGTATGTTTTTGCTTGAACTTAGTCATTTGTTACTGTAAAGCAATTTGGCAATTCTCATGAAGACTTTTTAATGGTGGTGGTGTTTAATGGTACTGTTCCTGATTATCCTAATGATTTCTATTTTCGGTGTTTCTATCCTTTGATTGTTTGCTTGACTGTATACTTCTTGTTGTGTTGAATATCTTTGACAGGTACTGATCCTCACAGTCTGTGTGCCCATTTCAGTATGATGTTTGGAGCAGATTCTCGATTTGGCATACTTTGAGTTAGGGTGACCTTAAATCTCATAGACTGGAAGATCTTCCAATTATTGGACTACAAATGGACAATTAAGAAGAGGAAGTATCAGTTATCCTAAAAATGATCAAAGTATGACATGGATCTTATGACATATGAGATTATTTTGGGTTATCCAGTCAATGGTTGGTTCCAGGATTCAATGGTCTGGACCACTGTTGGTCTCATCCATACTGGAATTGTCACCTGAGCAATTTATGCTTGCTTATATGCACTAACCTATAATAGCTCAACTAATTATTTTGGTAGAAATGTTCAGATTGGTTCATCTTGTTCTATTTCTTGGGCTCTACAGAACCCTCCTTCTATTCCAACATTGGTTGTTGTCAAATTTGCTAGTTGGTTGAGGCGTTCTTCTTTTATCATTGATTGGCACAATTTTGGATATACTCTGTTGGGGCTGTCTCTTAGGAGAAGTAATATTTTAGTGAAGACCTACTATTGGTATATCTAGTTTTGAGCTCAGAATCTCTTCTATTTTTTTATCAACCATTGTTGTTAGTGATCACAAAAAATGTAAAATGAACTTGTTACTTTGTATTATAGGTTTAATAGGATTGAGTGGAAAGTCTAACTAACAAAACTGACCCTAGATAGATGGTATAAGGCTGTGACGATGTTGCTGATGACCTTTTGTTTTAGGTTTGAGAAGCATTATGGGAAGAAGGCCAATGGTTCCTTTTGCATTACAAAGGCAATGCAGCATGAACTGGCTCAAAACTGGGGAATCAAGTGAGTGGATTGACTTAATTTTAATCCATTCTCATTATTCGCACATTAAGACTTTCCTGTGGGTTTTTTTAGGGTTATATATTTCTTTTACATATATTACCTTGTAAATGATTAGAGCAACAGTTCTATACGACCAGCCTCCTGAGTTTTTTTCACCCAGCTTCACTTGAGGAGAGGCATGAGGTGAGTCATTTATTTATCATCTTGTCTTCAAGGGTTCTTATTAAAAAAAAAAATTTTGAATGACATTTAGATCTTATTTAGCTGTTCTGTAGATTGGGAGAAGTTCTTAGTTGTCATCGTAAAATTCGTGATTGTGTCAGCTTTGGTAATGTTGGTAATCAATCAACTCAACCTGTTTCATGTCTGTTCTGATTTTTTTGGAGTTATGAATGTCCTTCATAGTTCTTTTCACACTTTTTGTAGGAAGAGATGGTAGTGCTGTGAGCCACACAGAGGAGTCGTATGATAGTAATACTCTCTTTTCCTCCAAGATAGGCGATGAGATCTTCTTGAAGCCGAACAGGCCGGCCCTTGTTGTTAGTAGTACTAGCTGGTGAGTTTTAGCTGATGCTTGGGTTTCCTTTCATGAACATGAATTTAATGTTGAGACTACAAACTAAAACCTTTTTTTTTTTAGCTGACAGAAGACATTTGGGCTTTGGTCCTCCAACATACTACTTATTCGAGGAGATGGCTCAAAATGGAAAAAGAATGGCACATGGGTTGAATGGGGCCACCCAAACATGCACTGGGATATATAAAGCAGAACTTTGGGTCATGGTGCCTCCTTTTTTTCCTCAATGCTAGTGACTTTCATTTACTTTGCTTATATCTGATTACTAAATCATAGTTGCCATGTAAAATACTGAGAGAATTTTAATGATCTGTGAAGGGGTGCGGAACCAAAGCAGTTGGCATTTTCTGCTGCCCTTGGTATGACATCTCTGATCCTTTCATTGTTTTTTCCTCTATCTATTATTAGCATGGCTTGAACACAAGTTTATATTGTATGGTTTTGCCAATTATGTACCATTGTAGCACTATTACTTTAAGCAAATAAAATGGTCTGTGTCTGTGATATAAATTATATAGAAATTATGTACTATGTATGGTACTTTGTGCCCAACCTACATTGTATGTGTCTTGTATTTCAACTGTCATTACTGTGACAATGGAAGTACATCATTGCTCCAGCATTTTTTGATATAATTCTCATAGGTCAGGTGGTCTTGACCATCAAAGCATTGAACAAAGAAAGCACCGAAGTTTCAAGCTTTGCATTTGGTAAAAGCCCAGACAGCAAGATAAGCATCTCAAATGACCAAGCATCTCAAATGACCATGCTCTATCATGTCTTTAGGAAGATAGTCCTACAACTATTTTTGATCCATTTAGTGAGGAGATGATTCTTGCATCCCATGCTCTATCATGTCTTTAGTTTTTTTCTTTTTGATAACCATGCCATGTCATGTCTAACCCACGTACATGAACTTATGGGATGCATTCTTTTCCTAGGACAGGAGTGGAGTTCACCACTAGTTCTCATTTCAGCAGATCTGCTAGCGCTCTGTAGCTTTATATATAATCATGGAATTAGTTGTTCAATAGCTCGATGGAAACAGCCTATGATTCTGTCAGCTCACTCCAAAAGGCTTATTGTGGTCTATACTCCATAATGGTGCATGGTCTCCCTCTCCCTAAGTAAGAATTGTAGGTTGGCTAAGCAATGATGTGGTCAGTTGTCAAGCCAAGGGAATGGGCTTGAATGGATGCTCTATAGGATAGGAAATGGGGATAAGTTCTTCTTATCCCTATACACTTTTGCCTAAACAAGAAAAGAAAGAAAGAACGGGACAACTAGGAAAATAAATTAAAAAATTCAACTTCAGCATTAGCAATTATAGAATAAGAAAGAAAGGATTAAGGAAAAGCACCTGATTGATTATTTGATTGACAATTCTGAAATAAAAGGAGAGAGGGAATCGACCGTCCACTTTCTGTGTCACTCCACCATTTGATAGTCCCATTTTTTCCTTTTCTTTCTTCTTTTCCTTGTTATTACACTATGTGCAGGAGCAGAGCATGAACACATGAAGATGGTATCTCTATTTGAGCATGACCCATTTCCTTTGTGTGGAATGAAGCTTGTCATAGTTCATTTTGCCACTACCCCATGTGGCCTTATCTAATGGATCCTGACCGTCCATTTTAAAGTGAATTCTTTTTATAATCTTCATCACTTGCATGAAAGGTAGTGGATTTTATATGCATAGGTCTACCACTATTAGATGTTAGCCATGTAAAAATCATCATCAATGAGAAGGTGCTTGCCCATGTTGTTACTGATTTGCATATTTTGGTTGAAAGTCGTAGTGTGGGAATTGAGCTACAAACTGATTGGATGAGGACTTTCCAACCTGCAGGTGAAAGGAAATGGGCAAACCAGGTTTTGGTGCAGGAATGCATGACCAGGAGTGGGTGGCTTTGTTCTGCTGCGTGGCCTCTTGTTTTGGGTGAGTGTTGCTCCAAGGTATTGGATGGCATTACTTTGTGTTCTTAATGTGAAGAATGACCTTGGAATCTTGTTTTGGGGTAGGGGGATGATGAATGCAAAAACATTAACTGGGATTTCCTCTGGTTAATGGATTGGTTGGCCTGTTCATTAGGCTTGAAGGAGGAGGGGTAAGAAATGGAGTGTATTCATTGTTGGATGTGCAGTAAGTCATCATCAAACTGGAGGGGTACTTTGTATGTGGGAAGCGAATTTTGGAAAAGTCTAATTTGATTGTCTCTTTCCATCTATCTCATGCCTAATGTAAGAGCCTCCCACCACGAATTATGTAAAGGCATGGGGGATAAGGGGTCCAGTAGAGAAAGGATCTGTGAGTGCACCATTAATTCACACCTTACTTGAGCACCGAGTGCATGTCATAATACATCAGTGAAAGATGTAGCAAAACCAAAAGCTTATAGGGTGCGACGTAGGAAGTCCCATTTTAGATTTGGTTGCTGCTAATGCTGTTTTTGGTCTTTGCAAGGACATGATGTGAAGTTTGATCTTCAAGATGCTGAAAGGTATTTGATATATTTGCCTTAAGATTTTCAATGATTTTTATCTGTTTCAGTAATTTCTTTTGGAATATGCTGTTATTCCTTTGAGATTTTTAATATTATTTGTCTTTCCAATTGTTTGATAGGCGGTGCAGCTATGCAACATCAATTGGGGCAAGGCTTTTCATCACATCTGCCAAATTGGGGACTGGAATTGAAGAAGTTTTTCTTGATATTTTGTGAAATTGCGGATATTTTAGATATTTTGTAGAATTGTGGATATTACACTATTTTATTGTATTAGGATGAAATTATTTGAAATGATGAATGGATATTTTCATTTTGTTAATTCGTAAATTTGTTTGTCTCTATTGGTAGCTTCTTTGACAAATTTCTTTCATCTCTATTTCTTATATTTGTGACAATATTTTTTACTCTAATTTCTTCCTTTAATGACAAAATATTTTGTCATTAATTACTTACAAGTATGTTCCCACAGAGTCAATTGGAGACAAAAAAAATCGTCATCTACTGATACTTTCTTAGACAAATTGTTTTCGACTTCATTTATATTAAACGCGACAAAATTATTTCATTTCTATTTTTTATATTTATGATAAAATATTTTTGTCTCTAATTTCTTCCTCTAATGACAAAATATTTTGTCGTTAATTACTTACAAGTATGTTCCCATAGAGTCGATTGGAGATAAAAAAAAAAATCGTCATCCACTGGTAGCTTCTTTGATAATTTTTTTTCGTCTTCCTTTATGTTAAACGCGACAAAATTATTTCGTCTCTACTTCTTATATTTATGACAAAATATTTTTGTCTCTAATTTTTCCCTCTAATGACAAAATATTTTGTCACTAATTATTGACAAGTATGTTCCCAAAATAGTGTATTGGAGACAAAAAAAATCATCACAAATTTATATTTTTCAATGACAATTTTTTTTTCTGTCTCTAATACCTTTTAGAGACAAGGCTTTGGCAACAAAACGGGTGACGAAAAATTTTCGTCTTAATTTGTTTTAGTGACGAAATGTGTACATTTTGGGACAAATTTGTGTCGTCCATAAATTCCAAATTTCTTGTAGTGAGATGAACACTGGTTCGAAAACTCTTACAAATATCTTGTGCAGTCGGAAGTCTCAATTTGACAGAAGTGGTCTCGGTTATGATCATGGTGCATCCACTTCAAATTCTAAAGGTAAAACAATTTTTGTTTCAAGTGTTGTACATACTACTCCACATACTGCACATGTCAATAATGTGGTGAGTAGTTTTAAGAAAAAGAATGTGTCATGCTCTACACGTATCTCCACTTGTCACCATTATGGAAATAAAGGACACATTCGTCCCCATTGCAAGAAGCTGAATTGTATACCAAAGACAAAGCAATGGCGGAAGAATTTTTCTCCACCCAAGACAACTCCAATTTGGGTTAGAAGATCTGATTTGCCTAATGAGTTTGCTCACACTCTGCTGAAAGATCATACTACACAAGTGTGGGTGACTACATATAAAAAGCCCTGATCAATGAGATCAAGCTCCCACCCCTAGCGTTACTACGAAGATACTTTCATGGGGTGTTGAACTTGAGGGGGAGCTATTGACCCTAATTAACAAGAAAGCTGCTATTCTTATCTTTAACTTTATCAATTATGGACAAAAAGGGGGAGAAATGTGACGGATTAAGGGGGAGAACAAGAAGTTCAGAAGAGTTAGAGACATTACAGGTCTACATGTGCTATTACAGGTCTACATGTGCTGATTACCATTTTTTTTAATTGTTTTGTTTAATTCAATGTATTTTGGGTTTCTTTTTGGTAGATCTTTTTATATTAGGGAGTTTTGTCCATGAATTGCCAAAGGGGGAGATTGTTAGGATTTTTAGTATTGGCTAAATTCATGGGTTGGACAAAACTCTGGGGCTTTTGAGTTGTAAGCTTTATTTAGAAAAGGACTCTGAAGATGGAAGACCAAAAGGGACTCTCCAAGAAAGATGGCTTCAGGATTTAATACGGAGCTTCCTTTTGTGAACTCATGAGGACTACCATACTCAAAGAGTCACCATTCCATACCATGACACGTTGAGAACTCTTGACACCTTTTGAAGATGATGACATCATATGGGATTGTTAGAATATTCAATGAAATGAAAAGTCAAAGAAAGCTGCTGTACTCTTAATAGGTGTCAAGCAACATGCAATCTTCCTGTATTATAAAAGTGCTTAAAAATTGTTAAGGAGACACACTGCCAAGAAGTCTGATAGAGTCTCGTTCGGCGGAGACAGTACCTCATCCGCTCGAGCGGATGAAGGGTCCGCTCGAGCGGACATGGCGCAGGGAGTCCGGAAAAAGTGGAAATTACTTTTCTAATAGTGCTCAAACTGATGGTTTTAATCCTAATCAAATTAGGGAATATTAAGCACGTCCCAAGGGCTATTTAAATAACTCAAGGGCTATTCCAAAGATACACCTCACCTCTCAAAGTGATGAGTTAGAGATTTGATTGAGAGAATTCTTTTCTAGAGATTTATTAAGAAGTTGTCCTGACTAGTTCTCTAGAGCCAAAGTCTTCTACATCCTTTGTAGAAGATTATCTTCCTGTGTAGAAGATTTGAGGAGTCAAGTGCTGGATTGAGTCTATTGCAATCAGTGGTGTGAAGTCGTTAAAGCGTGAAGCGACACAAGCTAACTTCAGTCCTTAGGTAGGGGATATATGGGGAGGAAATCTGAGTTTCTTGTAATTGCGAGATTCATAGTGCTTGATTATTGATCCAGGTTGGATCGGTGGTTTTTTACCCGGTTAGGGTTTTCCACCTAAAAATTTGGTGTCCTTGTGGTGTGTGCTTGAGTTTTATTTCCGCTGCGTAGATTATTATTTTATGCACACTAGTGGTTGATTTATTGAGTGGACCAATCTAGAAATCGGGAACCCCTAAATATTTTTCAATTACCTAACAGAAATATTTGCGTTACTAATAAGAAATTTCAAATGTTGCAAAATCACCCAAATGGTGTAGTGGCAGTGGCGATTAGGTGCTTCACTTGATGGGGATGGTGCTGGAGATTGTAGAGATGGCAGTACTGGTGACGATTAGGGATGAACATTGCTTAGAGATTGCAGAGGACGAGAGAGAGAGAGAGAGAGAGAGAGAGAGAGAGAGAGAGAGATGAGATGCACGGGAGAGAGGGCGGTAGATGGAGCAAAGGGCGGGTGGAGTAAAAATGACGAAAAGATAATTTTTGACGCCCTGGTTGAAGAGCGGTGGAGGGGGAAGGGGGAAAGAGAGAAAAAAGTGGAAAAAAAGTGGGTTCGGGGACCGGGGTGCTGGGTTTTTAGGACCTCTAGCGGTCGCTAATGGTACCTTTTGCGACCACCACAAGCGGCTGCCCGTGAATTTCCTCAGCCAAAAGCTAAATCTCTAGTAGTGAATTAGATCGATAAGTGCATGAATGGCTTCTGGGTTTCCTTTTACCATGCGTAATCTTCTCAATACATTCATTGCCATTAAGGATAAAATTATGGGTTGTGTCTCTTGATCGAAGAGATGCATGCAGGAAAGCCTATGAAAGGGAAATATCACGAGTACTTAGCACCTAGATTCTTTCCAAGGAAGCCATCACTCAGACTTTTTAGAAGAGAAGAAGTGATTAAGAGTTGTAAATTCTAGAGATAAAAGCTATAGATTCTCAAGGTATAATTTATTTTGATATTTAGTTACACTTCTGTATTTTTCAGATTAGATTCAAGTTATATGTTGATCCTGAGGCATTTGGAAATAGTTCTATTAGAAGTTTCCTATTATGTAATCTAGTGAGCTACCTTCTTTGTGAACTCAAAGTAAGTGAAACATGATAGTGATCAAAGGATTGACCGAGATCAATGGTAAAGCACAACTTAATTTGGCATTACATGGACCGAGATCAAAGGATTATATTTAGATTATAAACCAAAGAATCTGGCAAAGATGTAGTTCATAATTTTCTACAGCCACTTTCAGAAACAAGAAAAAAAGATGATGATGATGATGATGATAATAATAATAATAATAATAATAACAACCAGAATTAGTCTATTTGTTTGCATTAAAATGCATAGTAACATGATGAAATTAACTCAAACAAAGGATTATTAAAAAGGCGAGAAATGAAAGATATGAGCTGAGGGGTGGAGGATATAAAGTAGAGAAATAGACAGGATCTTTATTTCCTATATACTGAACTAATAGGGTGATGGATGGAAATTCATTTTTTATCTTCTTTTTATTCTATTGTCCTAAGGAAATGGTATTTAGCTTGATGCTCATTCTTTGAATCTTATTTATTCAGTTCCTTTGTATTCTAAAGTAAGCAAAGTAAGCAAAATAGCCCTAACTAAAAACTTTTGTGAAAAACATTTATCTTGCTGAAGAGAAGTGGGTCCATCACTCCATATACATCATCTAATTAATCAATATATGACATATTACAATCTATGTTCATGCCCATAGTGTCTTGGCTAATGCAGCATGACCTAATCTTACGTAGCTTCAATTTAGAAGTTTCCACTTTTTAAAGAGATTTAGGTTAATGTAATATAATAAAGAGGCTTGTAGCTTACAACGAGAGATGTCTTTCTCCTCTCCTTTTCCAAAGTTTAAATATTTCCCCATATCTAAACATTTCAGGACTAAAATGTCCATAGTGTGGGGTATGGCATAAAAAAATTACATTCTTGCGTATGGTTGGAAATTCTGGTCAATGAAAACATTCAAACCGGTTCTAGTATTGTTGCATTCGTGGGCTGAGAGAATGCTTCAGTGTAAATAGATTTGGATGAAAATGCATAACGTTATTATCTAATTAAGAAGTGGTGATCTTATATGCATTTTCTTATATTTTCCTGAATCTTAGGGCTCGGAAAAAATGCTTCTAGATTTAAATACTAGCAAAATAAAATATTATAATATTACAATATTATTGTTTTTGTTTGGCAGTTTTTAAAAAACTTTAATAGATCTTGAACTAACCTATTACTATCCCATATTATAATATACGCTAAATTCAAGATTGACCTTAATTCTCAAATCAAAGAAATGGTCAATGATTATTTATTTCGTTTTAGTGTTTTTTTAAATGACAAGACGACGACAAAATTTTCTAAGAATTCAATTCCATGAAAAAAAAATATTAAATTATATTTCCAAGAAAAGAAAGACATAGTAAAGTGGGTTCCTTTAATTTTCTAGGGCTTCTATTCATGTAAACAAACATGTTAGAAATTTTCAAAATAAGAAAATTCTTGGTAAAATGAGTCTCTTTGAATTTGTAAGTATTCAATTTCATGCGAATAATTGGTCTTAAATTCCATGGCATAATGAGTTCATTTGAGTATTTAGAAATTTAGATTCATACTAATAGACTACTCAATCATATTTTAATTATAATGAAATCATGTTAATGTGAGTTGTTTAAAATCCCGAAGTATTCAATTCCATATAACTCCAATAATCGTTAGGTGCACACCTAAAGAGGCCCAAATTTGGGAAAACCTCTATAATAAAATAAAAAAATGATTCAATTCATGTGGCAACATGACGATTTCCACGCTACCGCCTTATGTTAAGAACCCATTACCCACCACTCGCTTCTTTGTCAGTCATATAACAAGCTTTACGATTAATTACCGAGGAGACTCCATGCCATGGCCAAAAAACTCCATAAAGCGAACCATAAATGTTCAATAATTAGAAAGGTAGAGAGTAGCTTTTCAGCCAATTTGTACTACAGCAAACCGTGGGCCGACCTTCGCTGGCCGTAGTGTAATCTTATGGTTAACCCACCATGGTTTTACTGTAGCAACTAGGTATTGGTTTTCAGACCTAAAGATTTACGACAAACCGTAAAAGAGCTTATGGCCAACCATAAGAGAGTACAGCCGTATAAGGCATGTGTTTCATTGTTAAAGGGAACAATGACCTAGATTTATGGGCTTAGTTTAGGGGCTCTTAGCTGTGTTTATTGAGGACTAAAATGTATTCGTACATGGAGGGCAATCAAGGACCTAACTTGGATTACTCTCTTTGTTGCTCCATTTGCCGTCCTTGAGGGTGTTCCTTTGTTGTTTTTGCATTTCTACCAATTGTGAGTCACATGTGAGAACTTAGACTGGACCTAGGACCCCTATGTGTATCATTTGTCGGTTTTAGTCCATTTTGTTCATTTTGTCTTTTGGTTAGATCATTTGTAGTGTTTGAGGTTGGGTGGCTTTGAATGTAAAAACTTTGTGAGGATTGCTTGATGATAGGATTTGATTGGTTTTGGTAGATTTGAGAGTATTTCCTCATTTGATTATTCTTGTTCACGCAAGAAAAGCGCTGAGATAGATTCCTATAGTTTGTCTTTTTTTGGAATATTGTTTTAGAAGACTATGTACTAAAAATACAATTTTCTAGACTTTAACTAAACTCTAACTATAGTAATGATTAACGATTCCTTGTATTTACTTATCTGTTCATGTTACTTGTAATCATTTATTACGTTACTTGATGATGAAGCTTCCAAAATAAATCTTTGTATTTAAGAACTGTTATCTGACCTCGCTGTGGACTTCGATCCTCATTGGGGAGCGTAGTCATATAAGTGTTTGGAAAAAATTTTAAATTGGCCCTTGATCTTGCATCCCCGAAATGCGGTTTATCCTTAATCATATCCGAAGGACATGACAAAGTTGGATTGAATGGGGCAAGTCACAGGAGCGTTAAGTGGAGTTGAAGAAGAAGCAAAGTAAGCATGAAAGGTTAGAGTTTTGATTTTTAGAAAGAAAATGTGGGCAGATATAGTGATATTATGACATATGTGGGCAAAATAGCAATTACATAGCTCCCATCACGTCTACAAAGTCCTCTTATGTGATTTTTAAGTATTTTATCATTGAGAGATAAAACATGAATTTAACCCATATTTACCAATAAAAATCCTTAAATCCATTAGTTTTGAAACCTAATCTTGCCCCTCCAGTTCATTCGGCTAGCCTAACTTCCCAGCAATCTAAATTACAAAGGCTGGCTAAAGAATTTGAAACCACCGTGATGGAGGAAGATGATTCATTCGATAAATTCTATGCTAAGCTCAATGATATTATCGATTCTGTTTTCAATCTGGGTGAAGAGATACCTGAAAACAAGATTATCAAGAAATTCTAAGGTTTCTACCTTCGAGGTTCGATTCTAAAGTTGATGTTATTGGAGAAAATAAGAATCTGGATACCCTCAAGGTCAATCAACTGATTGGAAATCTTCAGACCTTTGAAGTAAACCGTTTGGATAAAGGAAAATCTAAAAAGAAATGTATTGCTTTGAAAACCAACACAGAATAAAAAAAGAAGCCTGAAATGAAAATTGAGTCTGATTCTGAATCTGAGGTCAAAGATGATCTGACTGAACTGTTTAATTTCTTCAAGAAGTACATGAAGTCAAAACAAGCTAAGTGGAAGAGTTCTAAATCTGAGTAGAAGGATTTTGCGAAAGGAACCAAGTGTTTTGAGTGTCAAGGCTATGATCACTATGCTCGTGAGTGTGCCAAAAAGAAAAAGGGCTCAATAAAAAAAGCTCTCAACACAACTTGGGATGAAGAGTCATCGGATGAAGAAAAAGAACCTTCAATTGATACTTCTGAAACTGTGAATGGCAAGTTTATGACTAAGTCTCTTTTTGACAATGATACTGATGAAGATCATGGTGATGAGAGGCTAGATCAGGAGAAAGATTATGAAGAGTTGTATTGTACAACATTTGTTGATTGCATTAGGATGACCAAGCATGGCAACAAGGTTACTATCAAGTTTAAGGTTGTTCAAGAAGAAAATTCTGCATTGAAGAATAAATTAGAGCAAGCATTTGAAAATGTTCATCTCTTGGGAAGTCAGACGAACTACATAGCTAAAAACTTGACTACTAAGGGTTAGAAATTCAAGAAGGCTGAACAAGAGATTGAGACTTTGAAAATATAGTTACAAAAAGTGAAACTTGAAAATAAAGACTTGCAAGGATGACTGGAGATCACTCTGTCTGAGCTAGAAGTGAAAAAATGCTTCGCTAAACAAAATTAACACTGGTTCGAGGACTCTTACAAACATCTTGTGCAATCAGAAGTCTCATTTTATCAGAAGCGGTCTCGGATATGATCATGGTGCATCCACTTCAAATACTAAAGGTAAAACAGTTTTTATTTCAAGTGTTGCACATGCTACTCCACATATTGCACATATAAATAATGTGTCAAGTAAATTAAAAAAAAAGAATGTGTCACGCGTTGCACGCACATCAATGTATCATTATTGTGGAAAAAAGGACACATTCGTCACTATAGCAAGAAGCTGCAAAGTCTACGCTAGACCAAGCAATGGCGGAATAATTTTTCTCCACCCAAGACGGCTCAAATTTGGTTTAGAAAATCTGATTTGCCTAATCAGTTTGCTCGCACTATGCTGAAAGCTCAAACTCACAAGTGTCGGTGACTAATTATAAAATGCCGTGATCAAGAGGGTCAAGCTCCCACCCCCAGTGCTGCTACGAAGATACATTCAAGGAGAGTTGAAATTGAGGGGGAGCTGCTGGATCTAGATTGACAGAAGTTGCATGATTTTTGTTTGTCAATTATGGACAAATATAGGGGAAGAATGAAGCGAGAGGGAGTTCTACAAGCTAAGGTAATTCAAGAACTACAGTGCTGATATATTTTTTTAAATTCAATGTATACTGGGATTTTCTTTTGGGTAGATCATATTGTTCTAGGGAGTTTTGTCCAAGAATTTCCAAAGGGGGGAGATTGTAAGGGCCAGAATCATTTGTTAGAGCTTGAACCCGAGAGACATCTTGCTATAGCAAGAATGGCGCAGTTTGCCCAATTTGGTTCGGACTTTGAGTCAAAGTTTGAGATGACTTGAAATTCCTAGTGGATTATTATTAGGAGACTTGTGCATAGATTTGGGGCTATATATTGGGTGTTGGTCGTCCCAAAATAGGGCTTAAAAATATAAATTATACTAAGTTGCTATCTCTACTCGTGAGAGTAGTGATGTTAACCGAGTGTCGTATCCACTGGGATAAAAAGGCCAAGTTGTGTTGGTTTCTGATGGACCGCACATTTGCGCACTGTTCTACTGAGGTCTGCGGACGTGAGAGTCCGTGGGGTCCTACCCTTTCGTGACTGGTGGCAAAGCGGGTATCAACATTTCTTGTGTGGGTGTGCCAGGTTTTCTATTTTTACTTGGAATTGCAAGTGGTGATCCGGAGATCGACCTTCGCAAGTAAAAAGGAAATCAACTTCTTTCAAGTTTTCTGTCGCGACCCCAAACCCGAGGGGCCATGAAATTGTTGGGAGTTAAGTGATTATTATTGTTTCTCCCAAGATCCGCGTGTGTGAGGATAATACATTCCAACAAATTCTGAATATTTTTGCGGAAGCTTTCGTGGCGTTGCGACCCGAAGTCCGTGGCAATTGGATTCCGTGTCGCACTCAACCACTAACATATTACTATCATATTAACGAACATACCAGACTGGAACAAACCATTATAACAAAATACAGAGCTGACAGTATCTGGATATTATATTCCCACATATGTTCAAGTTATAAATAACAATGTGCATTAATTACAATCCCAATAAATGGGCTAATAAAAGCCATACAAAAACAAGTTAATAATCACTACCCCATATGTGACGTAGCTCCGATGTCAAGCTCAATATCTACATGACATATCTGACAAAACAACCTACAAGCTCATGGCTCCATAGCCAAAACGTGCACTCACCTCGGGCAAGAAATCTGAACCTGAGTACCAAAGTAGTGGGTCAGACACAACGGTCTGGCAGGTGGGTGAAAAGATATGAACAATATACTAAATGATAAAACATGTAATAAATCATGTTATCTGATCAAAAGTTGTACATAATTACAATGTATAAGAAATCATGAATATCCGACAAAATCCTGTATTCATATGAGACGGGTATAAAACATGAATATTTGACAAAATCCTGTATTCCTTTAAAGCATGTATAAAACATGAATATCTAGCAAAACATGTGTAAGACCCCGACCCCCAGTTCTTTTGTTTAGTATTATTTTAATCATGGTTTGGCCTTTTTAAGCAAGATTAGAGTTGGTTTGACTTTGTTTTTGAGTTTGACTAGATTTTTCATAACCTTGGAGGGTTTTGAAGACCGTTGACTTTAGTTTGACCCGGCTTTGTAATATGTATTTTTATGAGGAATTACTCTTGATTTCTAAAATTTTCAAATTTGGTGTATTTTGACTCATCTCATTAAGTTGAACAACTTTCATGTTTTGACCATCTTGATTTGATGCTCAGAAATCACGTTTTTCGAGAAAAATGGGTAAAAATGACATTTTCACTAAACCTGCCCATAAATTTTGAAAATTTCAAAATTTTGGGAAAATATACTTTTTTGAAAGTAAATTTTTCGATGATCGATTTTGTCTTCTTCGTCGATCTCATTCGGGACCCACAAATGTTAGTTTTGGCCTTTGTAAGATTGGGGCCCATGGGGCCCAGCCCACTTACCCTTTATAAAACCACAATGGGTTCTTCTTCTTTCCATTTTCATTTTCCTGCAACATGGGGGCTGTCCTAGGGCATTTTCTCCCAGCACTTTCTCTATCCTCTTGGAAACCCCTCATCTTGAGTGTTAAAGGGAGGATTGATCTCCCAATCTTCTTCTCCTCCCTCTTGGCTTTCCAAAGACACCATTTTCAAGAGATTTGAGCTAGGAGAGACCACTTTTCCAAACTCTTCTTCCTTGTTTGAGCTACAAAAGGTTAGCAATGGCATTTCTTGCTTGAGATCTTTGTTTTTCAAACCATTTAAAATATTTTCTCATATATGCAAAGGGTTTTCTTTGAGATTTGCAATGGATTTGTTTTCTAGGGCTTTCCTTTGGATTATTTTGGGGGTTTTGTGATTTTGGTAGCTTGAGTCCTTGGAGAGACCTTCTTGGAGTGTTTTGTTTCTCACCTTAACCAAGGCAAGTGAATATTCAGTCAATTTTATGATTATGTCAAATATGAATGATTTCTTACTATACTCATTCTATGTTTTACTCTTCTTATGATTTATGGATTTAATCGTTTAATGATTTGAGCTATGGTTTATGTTACTTCATTTGAGATATGATTTTGTTAGAATTGAAATCTTTATTCTCTATTTTATCACTTCGATTCAATTCTTGTTCTTCAAAATTTAGTATCTTGTTGAATGAAGTGAAGCTTGTCCTTATATGGATGATTGGGATTAATTGGAATGATTAGTGTGAATATGATTTAATGGAGTTTTGTCATGGCAATGGGAGACCCAAATAGTATGGAATTTGTTGTAGGAGGATGAAAAATCACAGAAAATGACAAAAAAAAAAATGCAAGTAGTGCACATGAACGGACCCATCAGAACTGGGTCCACTCGAGCGGCCCAGGCTCTGGATGGGGTCCGCTCGAGCGGACCTTGGGCCGCTCGAGCGGACCTGGGCCAGTTTTGGGTCTTGTTGTGTGGGCCTGTTTTAAGGCTTTCTCATTAATTCTTTTAGGCCTGTTTAAGGTCCATTTCATTCCTCTTTCCTCTTTACTTTGAGGCCCATTAATCTTCCTTTTAAAGCCTAGAAGCCCATGAAAGTTTTGGGTAAGTTGTGATACTTGGAAATTGTGAAATGGGAATGAGAACAATGAGAGGATGAACATAAGTAAAATTACCCGGGAATCTTTCAAGTCTCAATGCGCACTTTATCATTTAAATGTTGTGGATTTTCATTGGCCTCAAACATATTCTTTTATTAATCAATGTTTAAAGGTTAAATATGTATTGAGATGGTTTCTTGGTAAGTCATTAAGTCATTCTACACTATTCCATTCCATTTCAAGTCAGAGAATGTATTTGTATTCTTCGGTGAACTAATTTGAATAGGATCGGTGATTTGTTATAAAATCATGTGGTTTTCCATGTTCGAAAGGATTGATCGCATGGTTTTATACAAATTACTTTGATGTGTATTTGAGTGGTTTACCCTGGGAATTCGTATGCTTTCTCCGAATCGATTTGGAAGGAGTTTGGAGTGGTTCGCCACATTCGGGATTTCATCGATAAGACTATTATTTTGAAAATAAAACCTCGAGGCAAGACGGGGCCAGAGCTTTGTAGTGCGAGCCCATGAGCCAAAGAGACTATTATTTCAAAAATAAAACCTCGAGGCAAGATGGGGCCAGAGCTTTGTAGTGTGAGCCCATGAGCCAAAGGGATTATTATGGTTTGATTTGTATCGGTTCGAGTTTTGAAAACTAAAGGCATCACTAGGCTTAGGTCACTGTTGACACCAAAAATGTCACTTTGCCTTTTCAAGATCCAAAAAGCTACATGAAGTCGCAACCTGCCATAAATAGGCAATGCTGCTTCCAAAAATCAAATCTTGTCAGAATCAAACAAAAACTGCAAGATTCTTCCAGACAACCAAAAGAGGAGTACACAAGAAGTTTCAGGCCATTTCAAAATCATTTGGCCTAACTTCGCTTCTCCGACAGCCAAATCAGACCTCTCGGCGGCAAAGCTCTCCGGGACCATGGTTTCCAAGACAGAGTCTATGGATCATCTTAAAATGACTCCAATAGGTTCCCTGTCAAATTTCAAGTCAATCGGACATCGATTGACCGCACATCAAAACGCGACAAAAAGCAAGTCTACAGGTGATAGGACCCCAAACGGCTTCAAAACTCAAACAAAAGCCTATGGTTGGTCTTATTTATTGCTCAGGAGGCTTCACACCAAATTTCAGGTCATTCCGACATCGTTTGGCCCAGTCTCAGCTTCTGACGGAAAATCGGCAGCTCTGCGCGACAAAGTCTTCGGCTTTCTCAGGAAATTGGAAACTTTGCAAAATAAAATGCAAGGATTCTCATCAGGATTCCTACAAAGAAATTAGGCCAATAAATGGTCAAAATGTCAAGGAAAAGTACAGAAGAAAAAAGAATCGAAAAACAGCAAAAACGGACGCAAAACGGGACACGAAAGGGGAAAACCCCCCCTAGGTCGCAGACCCCTGCGACCCTGGCCCAAGGTCGCAGGCCCCTGCGACCCTGGGCCAGGGTCGCCGGCGACCTTGGAACCCGGGGTCGCCGGGAAAGCCCCGGAAACCCCGGTTTTCGCCGTTTTTTCGCGATTCGAAGAGCCCATGCCTCTGGTACTTTCCAAAATTCATGCTTTTGAGACACCAAGTCCTCTGACATCCGTCCAAAACACGGGTCAGTCATCAAGAGTATCGAAAACAACATTGATCGCCACCCGGTCAACCAAAAAAAGTGTGCTTTCTACCCGACCGATCGAGAAATCGACAGGACAGATGGCACCGACCCGCTGTTGGCAACAAACACCTGAAATTACATGATCATCTGATGTCGATCTACATGAAGATCCATCGATGATCATCAACAGAAGAATCCCAAAAGACGTGGCACGGCCCGCGACTCTTCAGCTGCTCGGCGACCACTTAATGTGATTAATTGACTAGCTTTATTACAGTCATTAATCCATTTCTTTGGACGGCCCAATCAGAAGCAAGCATTCGGGAGTTACAAGTCAAGAGATTCATGACATTTAACCCATGAAACTCCTCCCATCATGGCGATTAAAGGCGATTAAATGCCCTCAATCTCCTCCGGCCAATCAGAAGCCAAGAAAAAGGAGTTACAAAATAAACAATTCAATTTTGTAACTCCTCCCATTATGCGGCTTAATGACAATAAAAGCCCATAAACCCACCTAAAAGGCTACCTAAAAGCCTATAAATAGGAGGGCTCTCCAAGAAGAAAGAACATCAGAAACATCAGAGAAAAAAGCACAAACACACAGACAGAAATCCAGAGAAAGGAAAAAGAGAGAAAACTCTGCGGAAGTTCTACACCGGCCACCGCAACAAGGTGACAAAAGTCCCTTGGGGGGTACCCCCCCCCCCAAGGTCCTTGCCTTCTCCTCCTGCCTCCAATGGCTTAGATATGGCTTTTCAGCCCGTCTACTCGGCTTTTTATTGGACATAGGACCTTCCTTTGGTCTTTGTCCTCTAAAAACCCGAGGTTATAGCCAAGCCAAGCGAATCAATAGCATCCTCTGTTCTCATCTGCATGGATGATGGCGAAGCCCACATATGGCTTGCGACCGTCAATCTAAACGAGTCCCCCACAATCTCCTGAGAAGTTAGATCCTCCTTTTCTTGCTTTTCATTGTAGTTTGTATTTTTTCAAAAGAGACAAAAATCACAATTCTTGTCTTTCATTGTTGATAAGGATTGTAAATCGGCTATAAATGCCAAAATCGGCTATAAACGCCAAAAATCGGCTATAAACGCCAAAATCGGCTATAAATGCCAAAAAAATCGCCTTTCACGGCAAATCAAGAAAATGTCTCTTTTCTTAAATATATGTGCAATGGAAAACTTGAAAGAAGTTGATTTCCCTTTTACTTGCGAAGGTTGATCTCCGAATCACCACTTGCAATTCCAAGTAAAAGTAGAAAATCTGGCACACCCACAAAAAAAAGAAATGTTGATGCACGCCCCTTGCCCCCTGGTTACGAAAGGGTCGGAACCAAACGGACTCCCACGTCCGCCGACCTCGGTAGGAATCCGGGCATCCGGGAGCGCGGTCCATCAAGCTGGCATCACCCGGTGGGACTCGTTTATTTGAGAACACGATGCTAGAAATGAAATATTTGCATATCATATATTTTGCTCTATGCTTATATTTCTTTTCTCGATTCCTTGGCTACTTTATAATTGGTGGCCTATGTTGAATTCCGCATAAAAAAAATGAGATGAGATTTTTTGTTTGGAAATTTCTAATTCTTTGAATTTATTTCCACTCTTTCTCTTTTCAAAAAAAAAAAAAACAAAAAAAAATCAGATTTTTCATTTTTGGATTCAAAATTGAGAAACTTTGATCCTTTCCCTTCTGGGCACTGGCGCTCGCGGAAATCGCTGAGACCGTGTTCGGATCGGGGGATGGGCCATTGTTTCTCTTCGATGAGTTCATTAAAAATCTAAAAAAAAAATATATATATATATAAAAAAAATTTAGATTTCTCAATTTGGATTCAAAATTGAGAAACCTTGATCCGTTCCTATCGTTCATCGCGCTTGCAGAAATGTTGAGCCTGTTCGACTAAGGTTTTGGGCCATTGTTTCTCTTCGATGAATTCATAAAAATAAAAAAAACATATAAAAAAAAATACATAGACCACTAAGGTTAAACCAACTGTGTTCTTTGATCATGGTTGATTCAAAGAAAAGCCTTGTCCAGAGTGTGGAGACAGCTTGACTGTTCTAGGCAAGGGTCCTCCAAACGGGTTCATTAAGTAATCCTACCCTTACCTGGGGGCAATTCTATCAATCAAGATTTCATAAGACCGGGTTAGGAGGCCTATGTGTACTCTCTCGTCTTTTAAATAAATTTTTTTTTTCAAAAATAAAATTTTTAAAAATAAAAATTTAAAATAAAAAATAAAAAAATAAAAAAAAATTTTCAAAAAAAAAAAATCTTAAAAAAAAAAAAATAAAAAAAAATAAAAAAAAAAGATTTTTTTAAAAAAAAAAAAAAAAAAAATCTTCAAAATCTTAAAAAAAAAAAACTTCCGTCATTTTGGGTTTAGATTAGAGAAATCTTGGTCTTCTCATTTCTGAGCACTGGCGCTCGCGGAAATCGCTGAGCCCGTGTTCAGATTGGAGTGCCTTTTGCTCTCTTTGATGAACCCGATATTGGCCTTTCAAAAAAAAACTCGTCATTTTTAGATTCAGATCCGAGAAATCATGGTTCATTTCTTTCTGAGCACTGGCGCTCGCGGAAATCGCTGAGCCCGTGTTCAGATTGGAATACCATCTGCTCTCTTTGATGAATCCAATCTTGACCTTTCAAAACAGAGAATCTCATCTCATAGATGCGGTCTCAAAACATTTGTGTCTAGCGGTACTAGTACGCCCTTTCAGGGTCTACTGTATTGCGACCGGCACATCTGTAACTCCAACTTTATATTCTTCTTACCTCGAGCAAGCTCTGCTTCTCGATAAGTCGAATTTAAGTTCACAATTGCTTCTAGCAGTCACTGGGATGCCCATTCTGGGCTTACCATACCTGCGATCAGAACAATTGTACCCTCTATGGCATTTTGCCTTCCTCATATTGCTTGGGTCATCTACCTCGAGCAATTTGAAAAGACGAAATCATAGAGCTTCCCATTTATGATCATTATATTCTTGTGATTACTAATGGATGTGGTCTTGTTTTAGAAATTTTCGAAAAACTAACAATGGCAGCTTCACTAACCATTACTTTCGACGAAAACAAGCACCAACTCATGCTTCAACAGAAGCAAACCACGCGCACCTACAAGCGCCCCATCAGCTGCCGAAATGTCAACTCCCTCGGCAACTCTCTGAACTCCGGGTCGACCTCGACTCCCCGGACTATCATCTTTGGGACACTGGGACCATTCCCACTTCCTGAGGAACAAACTGCTCCCTCCAAGAAGCAGAAACTCGCCTCTCAACGTGTCACTACCATGACACCAAAGGCGAGCACCAGAAGGCCTGAAGCCCGTGGCAGCCCAACGAAGCCTCAACCTGCAAACAACCAGGTCTACTCCAAGACTTGGTCCCCAAAACCTTCACCAAAACAGAGAAGGTCCCAAACATCCACCAAGCCAGCATTCCTGGCCCCACTCAAGGAGAACCAGTTCTATCCTCTTGCCTACATGAAAGAGGAGAGACCCATCTCCGACTTGACTTCCAAGTCATCCCAGCATGAGCTGGCTTGTTCCTACAAGCCCAAAATCAAGTCATGCATCACAAGGCCTCTATAAGCACCTGCTAAGGCCTACAAACCTGCAGTTCGACCCTTCATATCTACAGGGGCCGAACTTAAAAAATTCAAAGCTTCGCTGCAACTGGCGAAGGATAGAGTTCGCATCCTATCCTTGCCCAGTTACAAAGAAGACAGGCTCGGCTGCTGCGCCCGAGGGAGCACATCCTTCATCGTCAAAGCCCAATCAGAGCTGACCGAAGCTCAAATTGCTCGTCGTATACGCCGCCGCGCGTCATACCGACAAAAAAGACTAGAGAAGTAAAGGACCCAGCCTCCCACACTTCAAGTCTCTCCCAAATGGGTCGAAAAAGAAAGACCCAACCAAGTTGCTGCCGTCCATATGGTTGGAAAAACCAGAAGGCGCCAAAAATCAGCAACAAAAATCCATGTCCGACGACCCGCAGCGTCTCAAGGACAAGAAGACATTCAGAAGAATCCCCTGCTCCTTCAAGCAAAGGACAGCAGAGTGATCCTTCCTCAAGCTCCTCTTCAAAAAGAATGAGCCCCAGCTCAGTCACCAGGACAGTTTCTTCGTTTGAATCACGAAGGATGAATGTCTTGGCTACAAATTCTGAGCCACCACCCCGCAATCCACCTCCAGAAGATGCGATCACCCGCATCCAGCAGTTGGAACAGGGCCAGCAGAGGATTGAAACTCTGATGGAAAACCTTCTCCTCGCCTTCCAAAATCAGGCGAACAATGAACCTCCTCCGAATCATCAAGACGACGAGGTAAATAGAGAAGAAAATGAGTCACGCGCCCTTACCAAAAAGGACGTAGACGGTATCCTCGCCAAAGCAAAAGAAGAGGATATACTCAAGGAGCATGGGATCAAGCCACCATATCCCTTATGGATGGACTCGGTCCCGTTCCCCACCAAATTCAAGCATCCTACTCTCCAAACATATACGGGGAAAGGATCAGCCAGACAGCACGTCATCCACTTCAAGATCTTGACGGGAGCTATCGCGGATCAAGATGCACTCAAGATCTGCCTCTTTGCAAGTACCCTAAAAGGTACGGCCTTCGATTGGTACTCCACTCTGCCGGAGGACTCAATCCAAAACTGGGCCATGCTAGAGACACGCTTCCTGACTCACTTCAAAGGTGAAGATCATCCCGCTACTATGGCTCAGCTGTGCAGCCTAAAACAGGGGGAGAATGAATCAACATATGACTTCATTCACAAGTGGAAAGCAATGGCATACAAATGCTCTGATGTATTGCCACAGGCGTCGCTAGTCGACATCTGCCGAAACAACATGAGAGCCAGAATCCGCTCCATGATCATCGGCAACAAATCAAAAAACCTGGGAGAACTCATAGAAGCTTCCATGGAAGCTGAAACGGTGATTAAAGACCTCAACAGTCAGAAATCATCAAGAAAAGAGCCAACCGCCATTGCAACCTCTAAACCAAAGAAGAAAGAGGTCCTCAATGTGCAGACCAAGTCAGCTCCTCAGCCATCAAAGAAAGCTGAAAACAAAGCTGTTGGTAAGAGACCTGAACTCTCTGATGCCTTCAAAGAACGAGTAGAGAAGAAATACCCGTTTGATGAAGATGTTGATGAAATCTTCGGGGCTCTTGTGGCAAACGGCAAGCTCACCTTGCCTGAACCAAAAAGACCGGGTGATGTTGGCAAAACCAACGATCCTCGGTACTGTCCATACCACCAGATGATCTCGCATCCTCTCAATCAATGCTTCGTTGTGAGAGAGAAAATAAATGAGATGTGGAAAAATGGAGTCATCACCTTTGACAAAAACTATGGGTCTGCCTCCGTCAACATGGTGACATGTGGACAAACATCAAGATCACCGAAGAAGAAGATCACTACTTCCTTCAAGGTGATAAACTCAATCGAAGCGTCCGAGCAACTGGTTCCTTACCCAACACCAGACGGACAACCGATATGGGTACATCCCGATCTCCTGGAAGATGAAAATTGGGAGGTCGTGAAAATAAAGCCTACAGCTCAACAGCGAAGGCAGGCTAGGAAACATCTCCTCAAGCTCAAACGGCAAGAGAAGACCCAGCCAAAACTAGAGGTCAAAGAAAAGGCAGAGGCTTCCTCTACCGCTTCACTGGAGGTAACAAAAACATCCCTTCCAGAGACTTCAAAGGGGGTAAGGAAATTCACTCTCAGTGATTTCATGCCACCTCAATTCAAAGAAGCCATGCAGGAGACATCATACTCTTGCAATTCGGTAGTTGGATTCTCCATTGATGGATACGAGTCCAGCGACACCGATGATGGATTCGAATCCAACTACACAGATGAGTGGGAAGAGTCCCGTGAAACAGGAGAATATCTCTCCGATGAAGAATGGGTTCCTGAATCTCATCTTATGCCAGTAATCTGGTATAACCCCCTACAGCCACAAGGATCCTGGTCTGATGATGAAGAAGACCAAGAAGCTGTACAAGAAAATGCTGCTGAACCAGCACCTCTCATTACTCCAGTGGAAATCAACAATGTTGAACCACAAAGAGATGATGAAGAAGAAGATCCGGCTTCGCAAACACAAACTGCGAATGAATCCATTGAAATGCTTCTTCGGCGTCTCGTCGGGTAAGTTCCTCGGATTCTTAGTTCGGAAAGCTGGAATAGAGCTTGACCCCATAAAAGTCAAAGCCATTCTAGAAATGCCCTCTCCAAGAACCTTGAGAGAACTCAAAGGGCTTCAAGGGAGATTGGCCTACATCAGACGGTTCATCTCCAATCTTTCGGGGAAATGCCGTCCATTCTCCCGATTGATGAAAAAAGGTGTAAACTTTGTTTGGGATGCTGACTGTGAAGCTGCTTTCCAAGACATCAAGTCATACCTGACAAAACCTCCAGTGTTAGCTGCTCCTACCACTGGTAAACCATTCATCTTGTACACAAGAGCCCTTGATCACTCTTTGGGAGCTCTGCTTGCGCAAGAAAATGATCAAAGAAAAGAAGCTGCTCTATATTACCTTAGCCGCATGCTAGTAGGTGCAGAGCATCGCTACTCTCCAGTCGAAAAAGAATGTCTTGCAGTGATGTTCGCCGTACAAAAGCTGCGTCACTACTTGCTTTCCAACACAGTCTACCTGGTCTCGAGGGTCAACCTCTTGAAGGTCCTTGTCACAAAGGCAGGTTCTCTCAATGCTCGACTGGCAAAATGGTCCATCCTTCTGTCACAATTTGATATTAGGTATGTACCACAAAAAGCAATCAAAGGGCAAGCTCTAGCGGACTTCCTCGCAGAGCATCCATTGCCTAAAGATTCTCCACTCAGAGATGATCTCCCAGACGAACCAGTCTACAATGTGGAGACTTTCTCACAAAGTGCCTCCTGGGACATGTACTTTGACGGTGCAACCAGGACAAATGAAAAAAGACAGCTGATCTCGGGAGTTGGCATCCTCTTTGTTAGCCCCGACAAATACATGATTCCACACGCTTTCTCGCTACTGGAACCATGCACAAACAATGCAGCTGAATATCAAGCTCTGATCTTAGGATTGGAACTCGCCATCGAATCCGGTATCACCATGCTGGAAGTCTTTGGAGACTCTCAACTGATCGTCAACCAGATGAATCAGAAATTTGAAGTCAGGAAGCCAGATTTGCTGCCCTACTACAACAAGGCACAATCACTTCTGCAAAAGTTTGACATCTGTCACATCACCCACATTCGTAGAGGTGAAAACATACGTGCAGATGCCCTAGCCGGACTTGCCGCATCCATGGCAATCCAGGAAGGGGAAAACATGCAAATCACAGTGTGCGAAAGGAGAATCCTT
Source organism: Litsea cubeba (assembly GCA_012931725.1). Lineage (NCBI taxonomy): Eukaryota > Viridiplantae > Streptophyta > Magnoliopsida > Laurales > Lauraceae > Litsea > Litsea cubeba. The sequence continues at coordinate 47,200,197 of CM022953.1, forward strand.
CCTCCTCTTAACACACACCAAGCAGTTGCTGAATGCCACCAAGTGGTCGGAAGTCGGATTTCAATCCTTCAAACTTCAATCGGCGACTGGAGGGATCCGTTCATTGATTACATTATGTTCGGAATCCTACCTGAAGATCCAAAAGAACGGGTAAGCATCCAAAGGCGAACCCCAAGCTTCCATTTGGATATTCCTTCAAAAATCCTTTACAGGAAATCCTTCAACGGAGTACTTCTACGCTGCTTGTCACAACAAGAGGCTGAAGAAACACTCAAAGAAGTTCATGCTGGTCTTTGTGGAGCTCATCAGGCTGGACCTAAGCTCTATGATCAGATAAAAAGGTTAGGATATTACTGGCCTACCATGGTAGCTGACGCAATGCAATTTGCTAAGCGCTGCCAACAATGCCAAGTTCATGGAGATTACATTCACATGCCTCCAGAATGGCTGCATCCTACAGCGATCTCATGGCCTTTCGAAGCCTGGGGTATGGACATTATAGGTCCTATTTCTCCCCCTTCAAGCAAAGGTCATCGCTTCATCTTCGCCGCTACGGATTACTTCTCCAAGTGGTCAGAAGCATTTGCGTTTAACGAAATGAAGACCTCATCAGTCCTTCAGTTCCTACGCACCAACATCATTTGTCGTTTCGGCATACCCAAAAGATTCGTCCATGATAACGGACCACAGTTCCGGGATCATCGATTCTACAGGTTCTGCGACAAATACAAAATCCAAAGCTGTCCTTCGACTCCATACAATCCGGCAGCAAACGGGTTAGCAGAAGCTTTCAACAAGACACTCTGCAAAATCCTCAAAAAAATGGTCTCTAATCACAAAAGAGACTGGAGCGACAAAATGTCTGAAGCTTTGTGGGCCTATCGAACCACCGTTCGAGGACCAACCCATAGCACACCATTTTCCTTGGTCTATGGATGCGAAGCTGTCGTGCCCTTGGAAATAATAATTCCTTCCTTGAGGGTATCCTTGCAAAATGACATGACTCAAGAAAGCAATGTCAAATTGCGGCTCCATGAGCTGGACAATCTCGATGAGAGACGGCTCGAAGCTCAACAAAGCATTGAACTTTACCAAGCACGTATGGCAGGATCTTTCGATAAAAAGGTCAGGCAACGCGCCTACAAAAAGAATGACTTGGTTCTTGCGGTAAAAAGACCAATGGTCTTCGCTCACAAGTCCAAAGGCAAATTTGAGCCGAAATGGGAGGGACCCTACGTCATCGACAAAGTTTTCTCCAATGGCGCATATGCACTCCTAAACATGGAAGGTGACAGATGTATGCTGCCCATCAATGGCAAGTTCTTAAAGCGGTACTACCCTTGAAGACTTACCCAACTGGGTAAGAGCAATGCCTGTACGGCCAAAACCAGTTTCCAGGTACACGCTCGCTAAACCCACCCTTTTTTAGAATTTTCATGTCAAATATTGAAATTTCTAGAAATCTAAAACAATGCTTACTTTCATCGTTTCATTGTTCAAAAAAAAAATATATATATATATCCAAGTTTAGGAACCTTTCCCTAACTTGACCAAAATTTTCAACCCTTGAACCCAAAATTCATGGTTTGAAACAAAATCCGGATTCAGGGATTTCCACCCTAGTCCACCCTGCCTTTTACCGTCAAAATGGTTTTAGGTCAAAACTCATGACCCTCGTGTCTTAAAAAAAAAATGGTTTTTCAAAAACCGCGAGGAAGCGACGCTTAGTCGATACTTGCACAAATCGGAAGCAAGCGAACCACGTTCGACACTTCCAAAAACGCAGGGAAATGACATTTCGTCGATACTTGCAAAATCCAAAACCGTGGAAACGCAACATTTCAGTTGATATCCACAACCCAAATTTCAAAGGTTCGAAAAAAACCTAAAAAAATGTGGAGACGCAACATTTCAGTTGATATCCATAACCCAAAGGTTCGAGAAAACCACAAATTTCAAAAATCATGGGGAAACGACATCAAGTCAGTACCCGCAAAACCAAAATTTTGAAAAGCAAGGATGCGACATTCCATCGATACTTGCACCCAAATCCGCGAGGATGCGACATTCCATCGATACTTGCAAGAACATTCAGCAGGGAGGCGACTTTTAGTCGATACTTGCATTTTTTTTTGAAAATCAAAACAGGCTATAAATGCCACAAACAGGCTATAAATGCCACAAACCGGCTATAAATGCCATCAAAACAGGCTATAAATGCCACAAAACCGGCTATCAATGCCACCAAAACAAAACCGGCTATCAATGCCATAAACAAACAAAAGAAAAAAAACAAACTTGGATTTCAAAAAAAAAAACCGGCTATCAATGCCACCAAAAACCGGCTATCAATGCCACAAAACAAACCGGCTATCAATACCACAAACCGGCTATCAATGCCACCAAAACTGGCTATAGATGCCACAAAAAAAAAAAAAAATCGGTTATCAATGCCACAAGAAAAGCTGGCTCTCATGCCAAAATTGGCTTCCATGCCACAAACAAAAATCTGGCTTTCATGCCAAAACAATCACTTGACAAAAGATTTTCACAAAATGACAACCTTTTGATCAAATCCCATTTAGCAATTACTTTTATCACAAAAAGATTCAAGTGAGCATAGGGATAACAAAAAAAGAAGAGCATCCCATTTAGCAATTACTTTTATCACAAAAAGATTCAAGTGAGCGTAGGGATAACAAAAAAAGAAGAGCATCCCATTTAGCAATTACTTTTATCACAAAAAGATTCAAGTGAGCGTAGGGATAACAAAAAAAAAAAGAAAAAAAGAGTACCAAAAAAAAAAATACAAATGGTACCAAAAAAAAAGAAAGTGTTCACAAGCACTACAAAAAAATAAGTACCAAAAAAAAAATATACAAGTGGTACCAAAAAAAAAGAAAAGAGAGAAGGATGGTTTCTGTAAAAAAAAAAAATATATATATATATATACAGGAGCTCAACCAAAAATGGTCTCCAGCCAAGAGTTCAGCTCCCCAAGCAAACTTTTAGCCTCAGCCGTCAAGGATTCCAAGGCACGCTTCTTCAGGAGCCTGCCATGAGATGCTGGAGTGGGCTGTACCCCTTCTCTCACACCACGAAGCTTACCTCGAGCAGTTTGCCATTGTTCCTCCTCATCAGACTTCCTTTTGAGAACCCGTTCGGCATCTGCAACCTGGTGAATCAAGGCACTCTCCCTGTCGCGAGCCTCTATTATGGCAGTCCACTTGGCAGCAACTTGTGCCTGCAAATGCTCAAGACGTTTCCTGGCCTCATCGACCTCCCTGTCAAGGATGTTAAGGTCATGTGTCAGCCTGATGATGGCTATCTCTTCTAAGTTCCTCTTTCGGACTGCCTGCTTCTTGCTTTCTGTAGCCTCATCCAGGTCAGACTTAGCCTTATCAGCAGGGTCCAGGAACATCTCCTTGAAGAACTGGTCATCAGCCAAACTCACGGTCTCAAACCACTTGTCACCCAGTGCAATGATCCTATCAACGATCGCCCTGGCACCTGTGACATCCAGACCAGCCTCTTCAGCATCGCTGAGAATCTCCTACACATGCTGGATCATGCCAAATCCGGCTTCCAAGTGCCCAGAAAAGAGAGTCTCAATCCAAGAGCTCAGAACTCGCATCACCACCTTCTTCGCAAAAAGAAGAGATGGCCCAGCTGAGGATTCGCCCAACTCCGTTGGTCGGCTACTCATATCATCATCTGTTGAAAGAGTAACAAAAGAACTCTTTCCAGCTGAATCTACTCCTGCTCGGGAAGGGATCTCAGCGCGAGGAATCTCCTCAATATTGTCAGAGCTGGTCCCAGGAATCTCTACCTCTGGATCAACCTCTGGCATCTCTTGCTCTGGAAGCGACGGATCCTCCTCTGCCACTTCAAAACCTGCAAAGGAAACACAAAAAGGTATGAATATGACCCTGTTTGAAAATCATTATCAGAGTTATAACTACAAAATACCTTCTTCGACGACTGGCGGAACACTTTCTTCCTCCATGAACTCATCGAAAGCATCATCAACGTTTGCGTCGATCGATGGTTCAAAGTCATCAGAACCCTGTGGCAAGTCAGCTGACAACAAAAAAAAATGTGTTAGCAAGCCAAGTCACAAACTCAAAAAAAAAAAAAAAAAAAGAGAGCAAAAGAAGTCGTACCAATTGGAGATTCTGGATTTACTCCAGAGTCCCTCGGCTCTTCTTCAGGTGCCTCGACAGGATCCATCACCACCTCATCGGTTGGGACCTCAGGCATCACCAAGTCTTCCTCTGCTAAAAAAAAAAAAGAAAAGCAGAAACAAGAAGCAAATCATAACATGGAAAAAATCCCATGAAAAGAAATGGAAAGAGAAAAAGGAAGAATCATACCTTCACCGACGGTCTCTTCTTCTCGGCTTCTCTTCTCTGGAGGCTCGTCAGCATCCACTGGCACATCCTCATTGATAGTAAGAGGAACTTCCAAGTCAGGAGAATCCTCATGCTGCCCCTTGCTGCGATGATGACTCCTCCTCTTACCTCTGCGGGCTCGCTTCTTAGAGGAACCTGCTCCGCTGTCAGAGTCAGGTTTGCCACTCGACTCCTCACTAGATGGTCTGCTCTTGCCAGTAGACTCCACGGAAGCTTGCCTCTGTGCCGCTTGCATCCAAGCGCCAAGTTCGGCTTCCTCCTGTTCTAGCTGCTCCAAAGCCTCATCAGGTATCTCTCGAACAGCTTCAGAACCAATGACGCCCTGGTCACCGAGAAAGCCTATCTTGTGCTTCTCTCCAGAAATGAAGGCCCAAACTTCCTCTCGCCGGATGCCATCCGACTTTCCAAAGCCCTTTCCAGATGCCAGCTTCACATCAAGCTCCTTCTTGGAAAGCCCCCGATATGCCGAAAAGCTCTCCGCGAACCACTTCGCAAAGCCGGCAGTCCGGGAAGTCAGCAACACAGGATAAGAAATCATGGCTGTAGTATCTTCAGCACTATAGAAAGCCCATGCATTTCTCCCGTCCTGTAAGCCTCCAAAGCGCTTCACCATACTTGAAGGCGCTCCAACAACGCCTTGAGAAAAGCCCAGCTGCAAAGCAAAGCGAGAGGGTACATACGGCTGGATATCGACGAAAAGATGTCTGCGGTACACCATTGTGCCGACACGTATGCTGAAAAGCCACTCTCTCTCTGCATTTGTCAAGGAATAATGCCTTCCCGACCCCGCCCTGGTAGAGTCTCGGGAGGCACCAAAATCAAAAGCCTTCTTCCGCAACTCCGGAGAAAGCTTTACTGAAGATTGCCCCATCTCGACGTCCCTGAACCGTCGGATCCTCATGCGGGCAAACAAAAGTGATTCAGACACGGCTTTGCCCTTAGCCAGTCGAATCATCAAAGGATCATCATCCTGTGCAGCACCTAGCCGGTGGAAGCCAGGACAGTGGTATACATACCACGAATAAAAGATATTGGCTGAAAATACCCTATTCATGGGAAGCCCAAGCCGAACCAAAAAAGCAGCAGCCTGCAGTTCGGTACACAAGTAGGAGTAAAGAGCTGGCACCAAAGCAAGCTGCTCTCCAAACGCCATCTGACAAGCCGGAAAAATACAATGCGGCCTGATGTGCGTTCCATCTCCTCCAGCAAAAACAGCCTCACCAAGCCAATAAGTGGGGTAAACAGCGAGATCTCTCCGCAGTGCAATGTCAGGACATATGGCGTTTGTACTTGACACAGAAATCTCTCAACTCTTCTTGCATGGCCAAGATCTTCTTTGAACTTGGATCCTGAGCTCCGGCTTCCTGGGTCACGCTATCAGAAGACTCCCTACTATCAAAAAAGTTGGGGAATGAAGAGCTAAAACTCTTCCAACTGCTGGATCTAACTTTCAAACCCCCCTTCTCCTTCAAAAAATCATAGAAGGCGACGAGCTGAAAGTATAGAAGCCTGAACTCCTCAGACTGCCCCTCGAGGACGCTGTCAATCGGCATAAACTCCTCATAGAGTTTGCCGAGGATGGGCAATCCGGTAATAGCGCTCAGCTCCTTCAAAGAAAAACCAATCTCACCATTCGTCACAACGAAGGTATTGGTTTGTGGGAGGAATGATTCCAGCATAGCCATGAAGGCTTCGTCGGAAAAGATCACGGTCTCCCTAAAGGCGCGGACCGCATCAAAAATCCCGGCTTCCTTCAAAACGGCGCCACCAATCAGCAGGACGCGATCAGTCCACGACTTCTACTCGGAGTCAGCATTGAAACGGTCTCGAAGTCGAAAAGGCTTGATCCAATTGCTGCCGTCACCACTGAAAATACCAAGGCCCACCGGTCTCAAATCGACCGACGGATAATCAGAGCCCTGGTAGCCGCTGGATGGCATCAAAAGGTCCATGTCAACAGGCGACCTCTCCGTATATCCAGGAGAACCGCCAACAAAAACCCCGGTCTTGATTACATTTGTCCTTCTCACCCAACTTGGAGGATCTTCCCTCTTAGGGCACGTGGGGGCAAGGCTCAGAATCGAGACGGTGCGATCAAACATCGACGGGGTAGCAACAGTCTTCTTCTCACCATCTGCTGTGAAAGAAAACTGAAAACATCTCCTCTGGTATGTCATGTCATCAGGGACTGCATCACCAAAGAAGAAGGTAGGCTTGGGCAAAACGCTCTGATCTTCCATCACCCATGGACGACTGCTTACCATGATCTTATAGAATTCCTCTCCCTTGAGAGTGATCAGTCGCTGCCTCATCTCATCTCTGTTGAGGGAGTCGCACTCTTCCAGATTTCTCTCAACATACTGGACCTTCTCAAAAGCCTGCTGAACGGCCGATTAGAAGATCTAGAAGATCGACGAGGTACGCTTGTAGCAGGCTCTTTACCCTTGTTCGCTCTGGAGGAACCACCTGAAAAGGATGGAAAAGAAAAAGATCAAACATCAAAATGACAGAATCTCGCTAAAAAAAAATCTAGCGAAATTTTGACATGATGACGGGCAATTCCGAAGAAAAGGAACTATCCCGAAAGAAATAGAAAGCTTGAAGATGGGCTCAACATCGCTGCGAGCTCCGAAACTCCAAACTTTCGAAACCTAAAAGTCTCCGCAAAATCAGGAAGGGCTCAACATCACTGCGAGCTCCAAATTCTCAAATTTGCGAAAACTTTCAGGTATGCTATCACATCATGCTACAAATTTAATTTACAAATTGAATGCATGCATGAACATCTTGGTTTGCGAAAAAAAATGCATTATCATGATGAGCAAAACAAAAAAAAAAAGAAAAAGAAACTTTCTCTAAAAAAAAAGGAGGGGAAAGAAAACAAAAAAAGAAAGAAAAGAAACTCTCTCAAAAAAAAAGGGGAGGGAAAGAAAAAAAAAAGAAGAGAAAAAAAAAATGAGGACTGGCCCACAGGCCACGTGGCCGTACGGCCAGATCCGTACGGATCTGTCCGTACGGCCAACACAAAAAAAAAAAAAAAACATGAAAAAAAAAGAAAGAAAAGAAAGCAAAAAAAAAAAAAACCCGTGTGAAAAAAAAAGGGAGGCAAACACGTGGAAAAGAAAAAAAAAAGAAGAAAAGAAAAGAAAGAAACAAAAAAAAAAAGAAAGAACTTTATTTTTCCTACAATGGAGTTTTCTTGAAAAAAAAAGGGAGAACTTACTTGAAGCCATTGATGGAGAAGAAGAAGAAAAGTCTTGAAGATCTTGAAGAAGAAGAACTCTTGGTCTTGAAGCCCTCTTGAGATTATTGCAAAAGAAAGTAATAAGAGCAAGAGATCCAACCTTCTCCTTGCTTTTATAGAGGAGAGCAAACCAAAGAAGGAAAGGAGAAAGAGGTAAGTGTTACTAATTAGTAACCTTACCAAAAGAAAGAGATTAGAAAGATTCTTTCCCAAAAGAAAGATATCTTGAAGGATTTTCTCCCAAAAAGAAATCTATGACGGATTCTTTCCCAAAAGAAAGATATCTTGAGATATTCTATCCCAAAAATAAAGGGATCATGAGAGATTCTCTCCAAGTAAAGATATTCTTAGATATTCTCTATCCAAATGAGATATTTTTGGATATTCTTTACAAAAATGACACCATATGAGATCTAAGCTATTTCAAAAGCTTAAGGTCCCATGGGTTAGCCCATATGAGCCAGGTTTGACCACCTAGGCACAAAAAAAAAAAAAAAAAGAAATAAATTTTGGGCTTTTAGTCAAAGAGAAATCCCTCTTACCAAGAGCATACAAAAATGGTTCCATGCCTCTTTTGAGTTGATTGGACCATACAAAAGAAAATTCCAAGCCCCATGAGCTTCCAAAAATCAAACCATCCAGCCTCATCTACCAAATTGAGCCAAATTCTTGAAATTGACATTCCATCAAACCAAATCCTGGTCCCCTAACTTGCCACATATAGCCTGTTAGGTCACAAGACCAAAACAAAAAACCAAAACCTGATCCCCTAACTTGCCACATACAGCCTGTTAGGTCACAAGATCAAAACCAAAATTGATCCCCCAACATTCCACATACAGCTTGTTGGGTCACACGATCAAAACCAAACCCGACCCCCTAACCTGCCACATATAGCCTGTTAGGTCACAAGGTCAAAACCCGAATCCACATCCCTGATGTCATCTTCAAAACTTTGCCTCGAGATGGTACGTGATCCCTTTCACTACCATAAAATTCCCCTGGAAGCTCAAAAGGCTACAAATACCAAAAAGAAAGACTGCTCAAAGACTCTTGGTCAAGTCACAGCCTCTCCTTCAAAAATCTCTTCGAGGCACATCGACTACAAAAGTTAAGCAACTCGCCGCTGTACCTCGAGGGGGCATTTGTTGACACCAAAAATGTCACTTTGCCTTTTCAAGATCCAAAGAGCTACATGAAGTCGCAACCTGCCATAAATAGGCAATGCTGCTTCCAAAAATCAAATCTTGTCAGAATCAAACAAAAACTGCAAGATTCTTCCAGACAACCAAAAGAGGAGTACACAAGAAGTTTCAGGCCATTTCAAAATCATTTGGCCTAACTTCGCTTCTCCGACAGCCAAATCAGACCTCTCGGCGGCAAAGCTCTCCGGGACCATGGTTTCCAAGACAGAGTCTATGGATCATCTTAAAATGACTCCAATAGGTTCCCTGTCAAATTTCAAGTCAATCGGACATCGATTGACCGCACATCAAACCGCGACATCTTCATCGCGACAAAAAGCAAGTCTACAGGTGATAGGACCCCAAACGGCTTCGAAACTCAAACAAAAGCCTATGGTTGGTCTTATTTATTGCTCAGGAGGCTTCACACCAAATTTCAGGTCATTTCGACATCGTTTGGCCCAGTTTCAGCTTCTGACGGAAAATCGGCAGCTCTGCGCGACAAAGTCTTCGGCTTTCTCAGGAAATTGGAAACTTTGCAAAATAAAATGCAAGGATTCTCATCAGGTTTCCTACAAAGAAATTAGTCCAATAAATGGTCAAAATGTCAAGGAAAAGTACAGAAGAAAAAAGAATCGAAAAACAGCAAAAACGGACGCAAAACGGGACACGAAAGGGGGAAAACCCCCCCGGGGTCGCAGGCCCCTGCGACCCAGGGTCAGGGTCGCCGGCGACCTTGGAACCCGGGGTCGCCGGGAAAGCCCCGGAAACCCCGGTTTTCGCCGTTTTTTCGCGATTCGAAGAGCCCAGCCTCTGGTACTTTCCAAAATTCATGCTTTTGAGACACCAAGTCCTCTGACATCCGTCCAAAACACGGGTCAATCATCAAGAGTATCGAAAACAACATTGATCGCCACCCGGTCAACCAAAAAAAGTGTGCTTTCTACCCGACCGATCGAGAAATCGACAGGACAGATGGCACCGACCCGCTGTTGGCAACAAGCACCTGAAATTACATGATCATCTGATGTCGATCTACATGAAGATCCATCGATGATCATCAACAGAAGAATCCCAAAAGACGTGGCACGGCCCGCGACTCTTCAGCTGCTCGGCGACCACTTAATGTGATTAATTGACTAGCTTTATTACAGTCATTAATCCATTTCTTTGGACGGCCCAATCAGAAGCAAGCATTCGGGAGTTACAAGTCAAGAGATTCATGGCATTTAACCCATGAAACTCCTCCCATCATGGCGATTAAAGGCGATTAAATGCCCTCAATCTCCTCCGGCCAATCAGAAGCCAAGAAAAAGGAGTTACAAAATAAACAATTCAATTTTGTAACTCCTCCCATTATGCGGCTTAATGACAATAAAAGCCCATAAACCCACCTAAAAGGCTACCTAAAAGCCTATAAATAGGAGGGCTCTCCAAGAAGAAAGAACATCAGAAACATCAGAGAAAAAAGCACAAACACACAGACAGAAATCCAGAGAAAGGAAAAAGAGTGCAAACTCTGCGGAAGTTCTACACCGGCCACCACAACAAGGTGACAAAAGTCCCTTGGGGGGTACCCCCCCCCAAGGTCCTTGCCTTCTCCTCCTGCCTCCAATGGCTTAGATATGGCTTTTCAGCCCGTCTACTCGGCTTTTTATTGGACATAGGACCTTCCTTTGGTCTTTGTCCTCTAAAAACCCGAGGTTATAGCCAAGCCAAGTGAATCAATAGCATCCTCTGTTCTCATCTGCATGGATGATGGCGAAGCCCACATATGGCTTGCGACCGTCAATCTAAACGAGTCCCCCACAATCTCCTGAGAAGTTAGATCCTCCTTTTCTTGCTTTTCATTGTAGTTTGTATTTTTTCAAAAGAGACAAAAATCACAATTCTTGTCTTTCATTGTTGATAAGGATTGTAAATCGGCTATAAATGCCAAAATCGGCTATAAACGCCAAAAATCGGCTATAAACGCCAAAATCGGCTATAAATGCCAAAAAAATCGCCTTTCACGGCAAATCAAGAAAATGTCTCTTTTCTTAAATATATGTGCAATGGAAAACTTGAAAGAAGTTGATTTCCCTTTTACTTGCGAAGGTTGATCTCCGGATCACCACTTGCAATTCCAAGTAAAAGTAGAAAATCTGGCACACCCACAAAAAAAAAGAAATGTTGATGCACGCCCCTTGCCCCCCGGTTACGAAAGGGTCGGAACCAAACGGACTCCCACGTCCGCCGACCTCGGTAGGAACCCGGGCATCCGGGAGCGCGGTCCATCAGTCACCTTGTCGGCCTGATCACCCGGCTTGGGATCTTTAATTTGTCTGCCAGCTGCAGCTTGGATTCTATCTGTATCGACCATGGCAACGGTTCTGATTCTGTTTCCGGTCCCACTTGTATGTGGCTACGGTTCTGATTCTGTTTCCGGTCCCACGTGCAGTGGCTACGGTTCTGTCTGCTCTTGTTACTTCGGTAATAGGAGAATATAGCTATGTGTGGTTGCCAATGTTTTATCCGTTGTTATTTTGTTTTATGATTCTTGTTTGTTTATACTCATTATATTCTTTGAATTTGTTAATGTTTATGAAATCGATCTTTTATCATATTGTCTCTATTATTTCGGATTTTAAATGTATTTCCAATTATTAAATGTTTTACGTAGGTTGTTATCTTTTTGAGATATTTATGCTTCAGAGACTGTTCATTTATTTGTTTTGATATTTATGTTCGGTCTTTCAATCGTTTTATCATGATTTAGCACTAATATTGTTCAGACTCCTTTAATGGATTTATAATGATTCCATAGGTTTTATAAATGCCCATTTTATATATTACCTGTTTATTTGCTTGCCAGACCGTCGTGTCTGACCCTATTTGTTCGGTGCCAGATTCCTCTCTTTCTGTTTTTAGGTGTTTGATCGGAGGGGGCGGTGGAGCCGCCGGTCTGACGCGAGAGGCTGCCCATTGATATCATCTAGATGTTAAGTTTGCACCGGAGTTCGTATCTAAATATTGGGGGTAGTATTTCTGTTTAGTTGGATATTGTTGTATGGCTTTGTTAGCATTTTTCTTGGGTTTGTAATTAAGACACTTGTTAATTGTAATTTGAATATGTGGGAAATAAATAGTCCTGTTACTACCAGCTCAGTGTTCTATGATTTACGATTTGTGCCAGTCTGCTTATATGATGGCTTTATGATATTGGTCAAGTGCGACACGGAATCCGATGGCCACGGACTCCGGGTTACAACGCCATGATTAGCTTCCGCGAAAATATATTCTGATCGTGATGGAATTTTGTTATCCTCATTCACGCGGATCTTGGGAAATACAACAAAAGTTTTAATTTATTCCAAAAATTCGCATTCCTAGATCGGATCACTGCAGGGTCCGGTTTCGGGGTGTGACAACATGTATTCATTTGAAACGTGTGTAGAACATGGATATTTGACAAATCGAGAATTCAATTAAAACGTGTACAAAGCATGAACAGTTAACAAATCGGGGTTTCATTTAAAACATGTACATAGCATGTAAATCGGAGATTCATTTAAAGCATGTACATTTAAAACAGCAAGGGTATCAAGGATCGGGAACTGTCAAGATGGCAACCACACAAAGCTAAATTCTCTCTCACTAAAGTGATGAGAGCATATACCCTACAGGATTATTGACTTCAGTCACACAAGATGAGGATGGACAATGATAAAATACTATAATATATATCTATATACTCTGCGGGACTACAGTAGCGAACCGGGTAAAAAACTCTGTGGATTCCAGACTGCAGCTGACTTACAGGAGGGGAAGGATCTCCAAGTCGGTGGATCAAACCGACAAGGTTGTCCAAGCTTAGTGGTGCCGACTCATAGGTCAAATGCGAGAAATCAAAACAGATGCATATAACGAAATGAGGTGCCCATAGGCACAAATGCACATTCATATCCGATCGAGCATATACAAGTTAGCAAAAGCTAAACACATTTTCCAAATAAATGCATAATAACGGAACAGGGCGGCCATAGGCACAATTGCACATTCATATCGGGTTGAGCATATACGGGTTAGCAAAAGCTAAACACATTTTCCAAAACTTTCAGGACAAGTCCAAATCATAAGATATGATGTTTGAAAGTACAAGTAAGATTCGGGTCAAGATAAACATGAATGGATTTCCAATATTCTCCTAGCTAAGTGTTGAAGGTCCAAAATTTGAATCAATGTAGATAGGGTCCCGTTTGTCGATTTTAATATATATATATATATATTTGGCACTCCGTAAGAGTTAAAGACATTCCGGGTCCTTACATGCATTGTCAAGTCTAAAAAGACCTCAACAAATTTAGGATGATGGGGTTTAATCTTCGGAATAGTTCCATATAGTTCTCCAAAAGAAACCAGGAAGAAATGACCGTCGGTTAGCTCCTCGGTTGATGTCAGTCAGCCGACAGAGCTATGTCGGTCAGCCGGCAGGGTTCTGTCGGTCAGCCAGATGTGTCTTACTTCAGGTAATGTCGTCCAGTCCTCGGTACACTTTTGCTGTCTCTGTCTGTTTGTTGAAATCACAAGGTTCACAACTCTACAGGTTTCCATCTCTGACCAAACCTGTTAACACTCTAACTGTCATGCTACTCCACATGTCCCAACTTCGTAGGGTGTGCTTCTGTCGAAATCTGTCTCTGTCTTCCGGTCTTCTACCCAGGCTCCAAAATATCCAAAAGCTTTTGTTACTCTGGCTCTTTCTTCCGGTTGCCATTGGTCCTTTGCACGATGATCGATCCTCGACTATACATGTTTGTCTACTTCTCATCACACTCAAATGGTTACAACTCTGCACTTAAATCTCAAAATTGTTTCAATCAAACCTTGGTTGCTCAATCTTCTACCTCTGTTTCAGGTTCACCATCCTCAAGTCTTTCACATGTGCCATTCTTTTCAGGATCTTTCAACTGACCTTGTCTATAGGTTATGATTCTTCATCTCGTATCCGTACTCTGTCCAAACTGATGTCCTACAAGTCGGTAAAATCCATAAAATCTACTCTATGATGTGACCAGGTAACAATCAATTCTGCATACAACTCTCTCCATTGCTGCCGAAAATTGAATTCCTATGCTTTTAACCACGCACTGACGCACTTCACGGAGTCGACCTCATCACCATAGTCGCAATTGCCGAACCTCCTCGAACAATTCTCTGTCACAAGTTCATCAATGCGCGAGAAATTTCTAACATTTGGCATCCACTTGAAGCTCTATCAACCGAAAGTCACCTCAACCTTCCTGAAATCCACCATTTGTCTGGTCTCTGGAGTCTCTTGACTTAAGGAAACGGCACAAGTTCAACCCAAACATCTGTACTTACCTGTTTTGGCTTGCCACATGACGGTCCTCAATCAACTGTAAATAGTCTTGAAGTGCTGATCAAGCCTCATGTTGACTAACAATTGAAGAATTCTTCTCTTGCTGCTAATATCTGTGACGTTGGAAAAGCTAAAACTATGCCAAATCCTTCGAGAACCACATGCTAAGACCACAAAACTCTTACTCTCTGGCGTGAAAACGAGAAAAAAGTCACTGAATGTGGGTGCGGAGACATTTAATTCTCCCCCACTAGAAAAGAATTTGGTCCCCCAAATTCCCAAGCAAGAACAAAAGGGAAGAGACAAGGAGAGTCTCCCCCACTCAAAGAAAAACAAATCCGAATCCTTCAAAACGACATCTAGTCGAAACAAGATCACAAATCTAACGATTCCTCACCACATGTCTTAAGGTTCCTAGAGTGTTTTATTTCCTAGAAACCCGCCCGCTCTGATACCAGTCTGTCACGACCCCAAACCCGAGGGGCCGTGAAATTGTTGGGAGTTAAGTGATGATTATTATTTCTCCCAAGATCCGCGTGTGTGAGGATAATACGTTCCAACACATCCTGAATATTTTTACGGAAGCTTTCGTGGCGTTGGGACCCGAAGTCCGTGGCCATTGGATTCCATGTCGCACTCAACCACTAACATATTACTATCATATTAATGAACATACCAGACTGGAACAAACCATTATAACAGAATACAGAGCTGACAGTATCTGGATATTATATTCCCACATATGTTCAAGTTACAAATAACAATGTCCATTAATTACAATCCCAATAAACGGGCTAATAAAAGCCATACAAAAACAAGCTAATAATCACTACCCCATATGTGACGTAGCTCCGATGCCAAGCTCAATGTCTACACGACATAGCTGACAAAACAACCTGCAAGCTCATGGCTCCATATCCAAAACGTGCACTCACCTCGGGCAAGAAATCTGAACCTGAGTACCAAAGTAGTGGGTCAGACACGACGGTCTAGCAGGTGGGTGAAAAGATATGAACAATATACTAAATGATAAAACATGTAATAAATCATGTTATCTGATCAAAAGTTGTACATAATTACAATGTATAAGAAATCATGAATATCTGACAAAATCCTGTATTCATATGAGACGGGTATAAAACATAAATATTTGACAAAATCCTGTGTTCCTTTAAAGCATGTATAAAACATGAATATCTAGAAAAACATGTATTCATTTGAAACGTGTGTAGAATATGGATATTTGACAAATCGAGAATTCATTTAAAACATCTACAAAGCATGAACCGTTAACAAATCGGGGTTTCATTTAAAACATGTACATAGCATGAACATTTAGTAAATCGGGGATTCATTTAAAGCATGTATGAAGCATGTACATTTAAAACAACAAGGGTATCAGGGATTGGGAACTGTCAAGATGGCAACCACACAAAGCTAAATCCTCTCTCACTAAAATGATGAGAGCACATACCCTACAGGGTCATTAAACCATCGATGGACGCAAATGTTGATGATGCTTCCGATGAGTTCATGGAGGAAGAAAGTGTTCCGCCCGTCGTCGAAGAAGATACTTTATAGTAATAACCCTGATAATGGTTTTTTAAACATGATCATATTCATACCTTTTTGTGTTTCATTGGCAAGTTTTGAAGTGATAGAAGAGAGTCCATCGCTTCCTTCGGAACCAGAGCAAGGGATGCCAGAGGTTGATCCAGAGGTAGAAACTCGTAGAACCAATTCTGACACGGTTGAGGAGATATCTCGTGCTGAGATTTCTTCCCCAGCGGCTCCAACTGGAAAGAGTTCTTTTGTTACTCTTCCAACGGGTCATGACATGAGCAGCCTACTGACGGAGCGGGGCGAATCTTCATCCGGGCCATCTCTTTTATTTACGAAGAAGGTGTTGACACGGGTTTTGAGCTCTTGGATTGATACTCTCCTTTCTGGACACTTGAATGCCAGATTTTGTATGATCCAGCATGTGCAGGAGATTCTCACTGATGTCGAAGAAGTTGGTCTGGACGTCACAAGTGCCAGGGAGATCGTTGATAGGATCATTGCACTGGGTGACAAGTGGTTTGAGACCATGGACTTCCTAGATGACCAATTCTTCATGGAGATGTTCTTGGATGCTGCTAACAGGGATAAGTCTGACCTGAATGAGGCTACACAGAGCAGGAAGCAGGTAGTCCGAGAGAAGAACTTAGAAGAGCTAGCCATCATTGGGCTGAGGCACGACCTTCACATCCTTGATAGGGAGGTCGATGAGGCCAGGAAACATCTTGAGGATTTGAAGGCACAAGTAGCTGCCAAGTGGGCTGCTATAACAGAGGCTCGTGACAGGGAGAGTGCTCTGATTCGCCGGGTTGCAGATGCGGATCGAGTTCTCGAAAGGAAGATTCAAGAAGACGAACAATGGCAAACTGCTCGGGATAAGCTTCGCGGTATAAAAGAAGGGTTACAACCTTCTCCAGCATCTCATGGCAAGTTCCTAAAGAAGCGTGCCTTGGAAACTATCACGGCTGAGGCCAAGAGTTTGCTTAAGGAGCTAAAATTTTGGTTAGAGACTATTTTTGGCTGAGCTCCGGATCTTTTTGAAGCAGAAACTATCCTTTTTTTTTGGTACCGCATGTATATTTTTTTGTACTCTTTTTTTTTGTGTAGTGCTTGTAAACACTTTTTTTTGTACCACATGTACTTTTTGGTACTCCTACGCTCACTTAAATCTTTTTGTGATGAAAGCAATTGCTAAATGGGATTTGATCAAAAGCTTATCATTTTGTGAAAAATTTTTTGTCAAATGATTGTTTTGACATGGGAGCCAGATTTTGTTTGTGGCATGGAAGCCGATTTTGGCATGAGGGCCATCTTTTTGTGGCATTGACTGCCGGTTTGTGGCATTAATGACTGGTTTGGTAGCATTAATAGCAGGTTTTGATGGCATTTATAGCCAATTTTTTTTTAAAAGCCAAGTTTTGGTTGGTGGCATTGATAGCCGGTTTTGTTTTGTGCCATTGATAGCTGGTTTGTGGCATCTATAGCTGGTTTGTGGCATCTATAGCCGGTTTTGATTTTAAAAAATGAAAGTATTGACTAAAAGTCGGCTCCTTGCTTAATGGTCTTGCAAGTATCGATGGAATGTCGCATCCTTACTCATTCAGTTGCGAGCATCGATAGAATGTCGCATCCTCGCGGATTTGGGTGCAAGTATCAATGGAATGTCGCATCCTTGCTTTTTAAAATTTTTTTATTTTGCGGGTACTTACTTGACGTCGTTTCCCCATAATTTTTTAAATTTGCAGTTTTCTCGAACCTTTGGGTTGTGGATATCAACTGAAATGTTGCATCTCCACGATTTTTATGTTTTTTTTTAACCTTTGAAATTTGGGTTGTGGATATCAACTGAAATGTTGCGTCTCCACGGTTTTTTTTTTTTTGCAAGTATTGACGAAATGTCGCTTCCCTGCGATTTTGGAAGTGTCGAACGTGGTTCGGATTCTTTCGATTTGTGCAGGTATCGACTAAGCGTCGCTTCCCCGCGGTTTTTTTTTTTTTTTTTGAAAAACCATTTTTTTTGTTTAAAGACTCGAGGGTCGTAAGTTTTGACCAAAAACCATTTTGACAGTAAAAGGCAGGGTGGACTAGGGTAGAAATCCCCGAATCCGGATTTTGTTTCAAACCATGAATTTTGGGTTCAAGGATTGAAAATTTTGGTCAAGTTAGGGAGAGGTTCCTAACTTGGAATTTTTTGAACAATGGAACGATGAAAGTAAGCATTGTTTAAATTTCTAAAAATTTTAACATTTGATATGAAAATTCTAAAAAGAGTGGGTTTGACGAGCGAGTACTTGGAAGCAGGTTTTGGCCGTATAGGCATTGATCTTACCCAGTTGGGTAAGTCTTCAAGGGTAGTACCACTTTAAGAACTTGTCGTTGATGGGCAGCATACATCTGTCACCCTCCATGTTTAGGAGTGCGTATGCGCCGTTGGAGAAAACCTTGTCGATGACGTAGGGTCCCTCCCATTTTGGCTCAAACTTGCCTTTGGACTTGTGAGCGAAGACCATTGGTCTTTTTACCGCAAGAACCAAGTCACCCTTTTTGTAGGCGCATTGCCTGACCTTTTTGTCGAAAGATCCTGCCATGCATGCTTGGTAAAGTTCAATGCTTTATCGAGCTTCGAGCCGTCTCTCATCGAGATTGTCCAGCTCATGGAGTCGTAATTTGACATTGCTTTCTTAAGTCATGTCATTTTGCAAGGATACCCTCAAGGAAGGAATTTGTACTTCTAATAGTACGACAACTTCGCATCCATAGACCAAGGAGAATGGTGTGCTATGGGTTGGTCCTCGAACGGTGGTTCGATAGGCCCCCAAAGCTTCAGATAGTTTGTCGCTCCAGTCTCTTTTATGACTAGAGACCATTTTTTTTAGGATTTTATAGAGTGTCTTGTTGAAGGCTTCTACTAATCCATTTGTTGCCGGATTGTATGGAGTTGAAGGACAGCTTTGGATTTTGTATTTGTTGTAGAACCTATAGAATCGATGGTCCAGGAATTGTGGTCCGTTATCATGGACGAATCTTTTGGGTATGCCGAAACGACAAATGATGTTGGTGTGCAGGAACTGAAGGACTGATGAGGTCTTCATTTCGTTATGCTTCTGACCACTTGGAGAAACTATCTGTAGCGGCGAATATGAAGCGATAACCTTTGCTTGAAGGGGGAGAAATAGGACCGATGATGTCCATACCCTAGGCTTCGAAAGGCCATGAGATTGCTGTAGGATGTAGCCATTCTGGAGGCATGTGAACATAATCTCCGTGAACTTGGCATTGTTGGCAGCGTTTAATAAATTGCATTGCATCAGCTACCATGGTAGGCCAGTAATAACCTAACCTTTTTATCTGATCGTAGAGTTTGGGACCAGCCTGATTGGCTCCACAAAGACCAGCAAGAATTTCTTTGAGTGTTTCGTCAGCCTCTTATTGTGATAAGCAGCGTAGAAGTACTCCGTTGAAGGATTTCCTGTAAAGGATTTTTGAAGGAATATCCAAATGAAAGTTTGAGGTTCACCTTTGGATGCTTACCCGTTCTTTTGGATCTTCAGGTAGGATTCCGAATATAGTGTAATCAATGAACGGATCCCTCCAGTCGCCGATTGAAGGTTGAAGGATAGAAATCCGACTTCCCACCACTTAGTGGCATTCAGCAACTACTTGATGTGTGTTAAGAGGAGGAATGACTCTTCTCTCGCCCACTGTGATTTGTGTGTTTTCCCTTTCCTGGATTGCCATAGATGTGGCAAGTCTAGTCAAGGGCATCTGCATGGATATTTTCACCTCTACGAATGTGGGTGATGTGACAGATGTCAAACTTTTGCAGAAGTGATTATGCCTAGTTGTAGTAAGGCAGCAGATCAGGCTTCCTGACTTCAAATTTCTGATTCATCTGCTTGACGATCAGTTGAGAGTCTCCAAAGATTTCCAGCATGGAGATGCCAGATTCGATGGCGATTTCCAATCCTAGGACCAGAGCTTGATATTCAGCTGTATTGTTTGTGCATGGTTCCAGTAGCGAGAAAGCGTGTGGAATCATGTACTTGTCGAGGCTAACAAAGAGGATGCCAACTCCCGAGATCAGCTATCTTTTCTCATTTGTCCCGGTTGCACCGTCAAAGTACATGTCCCAGGAGGTATTTTGCGAGAAAGTATCCTCATTGTAGACTGGTTTGTCTGGGAGATCATCTCTGAGTGGAGAATCTTTAGGCAATGGATGCTCTGCAAGAAAGTCCGCTAGAACTTGGCCTTTGATTGCTTTTTGCGGTATATACCTAATATCAAATTGCGACAGAAGGATTGACCATTTTACCAGTCGGGCATTGAGAGAACCTGCTTTTGTGACAAGGACCTTTAAGAGGTTGATCCTCGAGACTAGGTAGACTGTATTGGAAAGCAAGTAGTGACGTAGCTTTTGTACGGTGAACATCACTACAAGACATTCTTTTTCGACTAGAGAGTAGCGATGCTCTGCACCTACTACCATGCGGCTGAGGTAGTATAGAGCAGCTTATTTTCTTTCATCATTTTCTTGTGCAAGTAGAGCGCCCAGAGAGTGATCAAGGGCTCTTATGTACAAGATGAATGATTTTTCAGTAGTAAGAGCAACTAATACTAGAGGTTTGGTCAGGTATGACTTGATATCTTGAAATGCAGCTACACAGTCAGCATCCCAAACAAAGTTTACACCTTTTTTCATCAACCGGGAGAATAGACGGCATTTCCCCGAAAGATTGGAGATGAACCCTCTGATGTAGGCCAATCTCCCTTGAAGCCCTTTGAATTCTCTCAAGGTTCTTGGAGAGGGCATTTCTAGAATAGCCTTGACTTTGATGAGGCCAAGCTCTATTCCAGCTTTCCGAACTAGGAATCCGAGGAACTTACCCAACGAGACGCCGAAGAAGCACTTCAGAGGATTCATCCGCAGTTTGTGTTTGCGAAGCCGGAGGAAGACTTCTCGAAGGTCTTCGAGATGATCTTCTTTTCTTTTGCTTTTGACGGCGAGGTCATCAACGTAACATTCGAATGTCTTGTGTTGCATATCTTAGAATATTTTCATCATAGCCCCCTGATAAATGGCACCAACATTTTTCATACCAAATGGCATGACAGTGTAGCAATACACGCCAAATGGGGTCCGAAAGGATGTATGTTTTTCATCTTCAGTATGCATCTTTATCTGATTGTAGCTAGAGAAGCCATCCATGAATGTCATTTGCTCGAATCCGCAGGTTTTGTCAATCATTACCTCTGGTATGGGGAACGGGAATTCATCTTTAGGGCATGCGCCATTCAGGTCTCTATAGTTAATACAGAACCTGATCTGCCCGTTTTTCTATGTCACGGGGTTAATATTGGCCAACCATTCAGGATGCTGTTCCTCACGGATGAAGCCAACGCTTTTGGGTTTTTGAACTTTTTGTTCAATTTTATCCATAACATCCGGACAGAATCTTCTTTGGCCCTGCTTGACAGGCATGATGTCTTCCTGAAGATTGAGTTTGTGGACTGTTATTTTAGGGTCTAAGGCAGGCATTTCAGCGTAAGAACATGTAAAGCAATCAACGAACTCACGAAGAAAAGTGATATACTCGGGTAACTCATCATCCTTTATATTCTTGCTTATGAATACTGGATATGGGTTATCTGGTGTTCCTAAGTCTATCTTTTGAACAGGATCTTCTGTTGGAAGGTTCAAAGGTGGTTCCTCCACAATATTTTTTGGAGGCTTCCAGATCAACGAAACCTTCAGGGGTTTCAAGGGCATTTCCAGACCAAGGTTTTATTCCTTTCCATGGGTCTTCTTGATTGGTAATCTTCTCAAGGCTTGTTATGAGATGGTCTCAATCGCCCGTTGAAACCGGGTCGAAGTAAGGTACTTCTTTTGGAGACGAGGGTTCTTCTGGGTCAGAGGACCACACGTCTGTGCCACTGGACAGTTCCTCTTCAATGTCAGAGAAATCGTACCAATTGGATGAGCTTCCTGGATCTTTGTTAGGTGACTCATAAAAGAGATATCCAGGGAGATCGATGTCTTCATGGATACGAGATGTTGAGGCTTCGTCGGTAAGTCGACTTTTAAGCCTTTGTGTCAACTGTCTCAAAGGAGTTTTGGGATCATACCCTAGCCCGTATGAAGACTTTTCTACATGGCCGTAGAGTCTCCAATCTTCCAGCTGGCTTTTGGTCAAGGCGGGCCCCAATGGTGTGAGAATACTATGGCCATCTCCCAAACCGGCTGTGTTTTGAGCATCATAGCCCATTTTCTTCATAATAGCTTGTGCCACAGGACTATATAAGGATAGTTGATGCATACCTTCATTTTGGAAAGGTTCGAGCATGGAGTTTGATGAAGAAGCATCCGATCTATGGAAAAAGATCGATTTTTCCTTTGCTGAAGTTGCTGGAACAACGAAGGAAGCTGATGTAGGATCCTCTATGTCAGAAGGTGTCTCTATTAGAGTAAGAGCAGGCTGAACTTGTTGAGTGTCAGCTTGGCTTGACGATGCGTCGTCTTCTGGCTCTGAATCCAAATCCGTGGCTTGCATGATAGACACGAAAGAGACAACAAATTTGCCCCTAGACTTTTGCTTTGCCTTCTTTACTTTAGTCGTGATGACCAAAGGCTTTGAAGGTTTGAGGGAGATGATGAAGGGAGTTTGAATGCTCTTTTTGGATTTGCCAGATGATTTGTTTTTTTCCGGTGATTGTTGAGGAGCCTTGCCTTTATCTTTCTCGAGATTTTCGGCAAAGGGTGCTGTGTCCTCTCCTTCTTTTTCACCTTCATACATCTGGGAGTCTGCAAAGTGGACTTCTTTACCTTTGAAGGGTTTTCTATCGGCAAAGGCTCGATGTATCATGCCATTGTCGCCAACAAACTTGATGCATTGATGTAGAGTTGATGGGACAACACCATTCTCGTGGATCCAGGGGCGTCCGAGAAGGATGTTGTAGCATGAAGGGGTTTTTATTGCATACACAGTGACCTTAGAGATAAGATCACCGATTTGCAACTTGAACCTGATGTTGCCGATAGGCCTTTGAGTACTCCCATTGTATCCAAAGATAGATACAGATGTGTGGCTCAGCTTGCTGGGTGGGATGCCCAACTCTTCGAGAGCCGAGGTGGAGATGAGGTTGAATGCAGAACCTGGGTCGATCTGAACTCTGTGCATAGGCATTTCCTTGATGTACCTTGTGAAGTACAAGGGTCGGTTGTGCCTTGTTTCACCAAGTATAAGGTTTTCCTTTGTGAAGGCGATGGTTGCATTGGCAGCCTTTTGAATTGAGAGGCATTCGATGCATGATCCCTTAGTTTTCTTCTTTTCTCCATTTGAGGAAGTTTTTGAGTTTTTGACCTGGTAGTCCATTTCAATTTGGTGGACTTGCAGGGCATGTTTGTCGACATTCTCATTCAGCTTTTGTAATTCTGAAATGAGATTATCATGAGAGCGCGGAGACATTCGCAATAAGTCTAGGACATGCAGACGTGCAGGTATGTGCTTGAAATGTTCAATCAAGTCATACTTGAAAGCCTTTTTTGGGCCTGCATGTTCATCATGGTTGCCACCAGGGGCTCTTACAATAACTTTTCCCGAAGGATTTACATAAGTAAAGGAAGATTGGTTATAATTTTTATGGTAGTCCCGGCCAGAGCGGGTGCCTCTAGCAACTTCGAGAGCTTCTTGAGAAGGGTCTTTGTTTGGAAAATTGTCTTCAGGATCAAGAGGCTGTCATTTTTCATTTACTGAGGATGTATCTGCAGCAAAGTTGCCATCCTCAATGATTGTGTTGCACGGAGCATTTTCCGGGAACAAGTCCTGAACTGCATCCAGCAACCTTTCTTCTTCGTTGACCAATTAATCATCCCAAGCGTTAGTAGCTGGGGATTCTTCAGTCAGGAAGGGTGTGAGCTCTGAAGTCACAGTCTCAGGAGAAGAAACCTGAAAGGGTGCCATTTCTGTGAAAGTCACGTTAGACGAGGTAGCTCTAGAGGATACATTGTTAAGCGTCGCCGGGGTAGAAGTGATCTCATCAGACGATGCTTCCGAAGAGCTACTTCCGATTTATCACATTACAGGAAGCTCTGACAGGAGACGTTGCTTGTTCGAAGTCAGACTCATCCTCGTATGTAAGAGGATCGTCTATCCAGCAATTTTCTCCATTTTTAGGAGTTAAGAGAGGATGTACCTGATGGTCTTCAGGACTTCAGGCTCTGGATTGCGAGGAAGCTCGTTGACGCGGTCTTGCTCTTGTTCTAGAGCGAGATGCTGCAAGATCCTTACATATTCTTCGAGATCAGGCATGGGCGCCAAATTTTCTTCTTCGTCTGCTCTTCGTGGTTCAAAATGGTTGATTTCCACTGGAGCAATGACAGGTGCTGGTTGAACAGCATTTTCTTGTACAGCCTCTTGGTCTTCTTCATCATCAGACCAGGATCCTTGTGGCTGTAAGGGGTTATACCAGATTACTGGCATAAGGTGAGTTTCAGGAACTCATTCTTCATCGGAGAGATATTCTCCTGTTTCAAGGGATTCCTCCCACTCGTCGGTGTAGTTGGATTCGAATCCATCATTGGTGTCGCTGGACTCGTATCCATCAATGAAGAATCCAACTACCGAATTGCAAGAGTATGATGCCCCTGCGTGGCTTCTCTGAATTGAGGTGGAATGAAGTCACTGAGAGTGAATTTTCTTACCCCCTTGAAGTCTCTGGAAGGGACGTTTTTGTTGCCTCCAGTGAAGCGGTAGAGGAAGCCTCTGCCTTTTCTTGGACTTTTTGTTTTGGCTAGGTCTTCTCTTGCCGTTTAAGCTAGAGGAGATGTTTCCTAACCTGCCTTTGCTGTTGAGCTGTAGGCTTTGTTTTCACAATCTCCCAGTTTTCATCTTCTAGGAGATCGGGATGTACCCATCTGGGTTGTCCGTCTGGTGTCGGGTAAGGAACTAGTTCTTCGGACGCTTGGATTCTATTTATTACCTTGAATGAAGTACTGATCTTCTTCTTTAGTGATTTTGGTGCTTATCCACATGTCGCCATGATGACGGACGCAGACCCATAGTTTTTGTCAAAGGTGATGACTCCGTTTTTCCACAACTCGTTTATTTTCTCCCTCACAACAAAACATTAATTGAGAGGATGCGAGATCATCTGGTGAGAGGGATAGTACCAAGGATCGTTGGTTTTGCCAACATCTCCCTGTCATTTTGGTTCAGGCAAGGTGAGCTTGCCGTTTGCCACGAGGGCCCCGAAGATTTCATCAACATCTTCATCGAACAGGTATTTCTTTTCTACTCGCTCTTTGAAGGCATCAGAGAGTTCAGGTCTTTTACCAGCAGCTTTGTTTTCAGCTTTCTTTGGTGGCTGAGGAGCTGACTTGGTTTGCACATTGAGGACCTCTTTTTTCTTTGGTTTAGATGTTGCAATGGCGGTTGGCTCTTTTCTTGATGATTTCTGACTATTTAGGTCTTTGATCACCGTTTCAGCTTCCATGGAAGCTTCTAGGAGTTCTTCCAGGTTCTTTGATTTTTTTGCCGATGACCATGGAGCGGATTCTAGCTCTCATGTTGTTTCGGCAGATGTCGACTAGCGACGCTTGTGGCAATACGTTAGAGCATTTGTATGCCATTGCTTTGCACTTGAGAATTAAGTCATATGTTGACTCATTCTCCCCCTGTTTTAGGCTACAAAGTTGAGCCATAGTAGCGGGATGATCATCACCTTTGAAGTGAGTCAGGAAGCGTGTTTCTAGCATGGCTTAGTTTTGGATGGAGTCTTCCGGCAAAGTGGAGTACCAATCAAAGGCCGTACCTTTTAGGGTACTTGGAAAGAGGCGGATCTTGAGTGCATCTTGATCCGTGATAGCTCCCATCAAGATCTTGAAGTGGATGACGTGCTCTCTGGATGATCCTTTCCCCGTATATGTTTGGAGAGTAGGATGCTTAAATTTTGTGGGAAATGGGACCGAGTCCATCCATAAGGGATATGGTGGCTTGATCCCATGCTCCTTGAGTATATCCTCTTCTTTTACTTTTGCGAGGATAATGTGTACGTCCTTTTTGGTAAGGACGCGTGACTTATTTTCTTCTTCATTTTCCTCGTTATTCGGAGGAGGTTCATTGTTCGCCTGATTTTGGAAGGCGAGGAGAAAGTTATCTATCAGAGTTTCAATCCTTTGTTGGCCTTGTTCCAAACTGCTGGATGCGTGTGAGCGCATCATCTTGAGGTGGATTGCGAGGTGGTGGCTCAGAATTTGTAGCCAGGACGTTCATCCTTTGGTATTCGAATGAAGCAACTGTCCTGGTGACTGAGCTGGGGCTCATTCTTTTTTATGAAGAGCTTGAGGGAGGATTACTCTGTCGGCCTTGGCTTGAAGGAGCAGGGGATTCTTCTGAATGCCTTCTTGTCCTTGAGACGCTGCGGGTCACCGGACGTCGGACATGGATTTTGGATGCTGACTTTTGGCGTCTTCTGGTTTTTCCAACCATATGGACAACAACAACTTGGTTGAGTCTTTCTTTTTTGATCCATTTGTGAGAGACTTGAAGCGTAGGAGGCTGGGTCATTTGCTTCTCTAGTCTCTTTTGTCGATACGAAGCGGGGCAGCGTATACGACGAGCAATTTGAGATTCGGTCAGCTCTCGTTGGGCTTTGACAATAAAGGATGTGCTCCCTCGGGCGCAGCAACCAAGCCTATCTTCTTTGTAGCTAGGCAAGCACAGGATGCGAACTCGGTCTTTCGCCTGTTGCAGCGAAGCTTTGTATTTTTCGAGTTCGGCCTTTGTAGATATGAAGGGTCGAACCGAAGGATTGTAGGCCTTGGCACGTGCTTGCAGAGGCCTTGTGATGCATGACTTGATTTTGGGGTTGTAGGAACAAGCCGGCTCATACTGGGTTGACTTGGGAGTCAGGTTGGAGATGGGTCTCTCCTCTTTTATGTAGGTGTTGACACCAAAAATGTCACTTTGCCTTTTTAAGATCCAAAGAGCTATATGAAGTCGCAACCTGCCATAAATAGGCAATGCTGCTTCCAAAAATCAAATCTTGTCAGAATCAAACAAAAACTGCAAGATTCTTCCAGACAGCCAAAAGAGGAGTACACAAGAAGTTTCGGGCCATTTCAAAATCATTTGGCCTAACTTCGCTTCTCCGACAGCCGAAAAGGAGCTCTTGGCGACAAAAGCTCTCCGGGACCATGGTTTCCAAGACAGAACCTATGGATCATCTTAAAATGACTCCAATAGGTTCCCTGTCAAATTTCAAGTCAATCGGACATCGGTTGACCACACATCAAACCGCGACATCTTCATCGCGACAAAAAGCAAGTCTGCA